>CM056997.1:2482617-2732617 GCA_029891345.1 Dryococelus australis
CTGGCTCTTGGCGTTGCCCTTTGGATGCTCTGATGGATCCTGCTGTTGCCCTGAGGAGGCTCTGATGGCTCCTGTTGTTAGCCTTAGGAGGCTCTGATTGCTCGTATTGTTGCCTTGAGGAGGATCTGATGGCTCATGCTGTTGCCCTGGGGAGGCTCTTTTGGCTCCTGCTGTTGCTCTGGGGAGGCTCTGAAGGACCCCTGCTGTTGCCCCAAGGACGTTCTGATGGGTACTGCTGTTGCTTTGAAAAGGCTCTGAGAACTTCTGCTGTTGCCTTTTGAAGGCTCTGATGGCTCCTGCTGTTGCTCCGGGGGTGCTCTTATGCCTCCTGCTGTCGCTCTAAGGAGGCTGTGATGGCTGCTGCTGTTGCCCTGGGTAGGCTTTCATGGCTCCTGCTTTAGCCCTGAGGAGGCTCTGATGGCTCCTGCCGTTGCTGTGAGGAGTTTCTGATGGCTCATGCTGTTGCCCTGGGAGGCTCTGATGGCTTCTGCTGTTTCCCTGGGGAGGCTCTGATGGCTTCTTCTGTTGCCCTGAAGAGGCTCTGATGGCTTCTGCTGTTACCATGAGGAGATTCTGATGGCTCCTGCTGTTGCCCTGGGGAGGTTGTGATGGTTACTGCTGTTGCACTGAAGAGGCCCTGATGTCTTCTGCTGTTGCCCTAAGGAGGCTCTGGTGGCTCCTGCATTTGTCTTGAGGAGTTTCTGATGGCACCTGCTCATGCTCTGGGGAAGCTCTCGCACGGGATTCCAAATGGTAGGATATCGCCACCCAACATATACCTGGCGGTAGCCATGTTTGATGTAAGTACTTGATGACTTGGGATGACATTGATATTGATGATTTGGTGATCTAGACCTAAGATATTCTCTAACTATAAAAATAATTTGTTTTAAATATTTAAGAGAATTCATTTGTCTTTCTTCTACGCACATATCCGCTTCCAATTGCATCCATATTGAGTTTTCGTCAGAGTTACAACTGTTTCTTTCTCAGGTACATAGGTATACCCTATCCTTATGTCTTAAGGTTTTCCTTCACATCTCCAGCAGAAATTCTTCATTTTCGCATCATAATTTCGGATTAAGAGTAATTACTCGCAATGTAAAATTATAGAAAAGTTAGATTTTAGTCATTGTTTAAACCTTTTTTGTTTAATATTCGTTATGTATTACCTGCTAGTTACAAAAAGTCAGAACATATTAATATTTTATCAACAACATTATGCCTTTTGCAAGCAGGAAATAATGCACAGTGAAAACTAGATACAGATATATTAAACAGTTAGCAAAGTAAATATTCTATAGTCAAGCATTTTCAATAATACTCGTCAAACTTAAATTATGAAACGAAACATTAGGCTTTCTCTATATTAGATGAAGCCAAGCATTAATCACAACCCTGACCTTCAATGACTTTGGTCTTGTCTTTCAGTGATGTGGTTCTTGAAACCAGTGCTCTTGAAAACTAAAAGTGAATAAAATTTAAAAAAAAAGAATTGCTATTTATTTGAAGCTTCATTTGGTTTAAATAATTGTTTACCAATTTTTTTAAAATACCCTTGTACCCTCCCTTTATTTGTAATAATGATTTGACACACTATAGGAGAAAATATTTACAGGCACAGTGTTTGTCACAACTTGCATGTTTCAAGAATTAGATTAACAAATCATATAGGCTATAAGAAACTGGTACACCATTATGAGATCCATAATGTATAAAACTGTTTTATGTGTTGTAGTTGTGTATATGTTACTACACAGATCCATCCACAATGCCACCATGTTGGGATAGCCAGTAAACTTATTATGCAAATATGGGTAGTTACACGATGTACATTAAGTATGCAAAATAATAGTGCGTGGGTGTAGGTACAAAGCCAATGTAAAATAATAATGATTAAAATAATAATGTTTAAAAATGTGAAAATATTAGTTCACCTTGGTAGAAGGTCAGAAAAAAAATGTAATGCCCTTTATCTGATTCTTCCCTTGGCTAACATGTACGACCTTTGCCATTCCTTAGCTTTCACTTTCGAAAAAAACAGATGATTGCATACCAGCATAATTACATTGTAATTTTTGCTAAACCAAGCGTGTTTCACCAATACCAGATACATTAATTGTCCAGTCTGTGGAATGGCCAACAGGAACAAAACTTACCAGATGATTAAAATACATCACGCTGGAACTATGCTACACACACAATTACCATACGTCATGTTGGAACTCTGCTACGCACACACTTGTGCACGCGAACACCTCACGAACACTTAATTAACAATTAACACTTAAATTTAACCAGGAAGTACTTATTGGACATGGGGAGACACAGGGATAAACAACAGGAAATAAAGTAGGCGACCACTGACGTATGCTCAGGTTCACTCATACTAAATCCGTCAAAGTTAATATTACTCTCTGAAGAAAAATAAATAATATGTGTATTCAAAAAAATATTACTCAGTCTTTATTGTGCCTAGCTCAGGGGAGTAGATTCTTTCTTACAGTGGGTCACTTATTGAGGGCCTCGTCATCGTCGAGAAAATACGGCTCTAACACTGACGTGGTCTAGCTTCGAACTTATTCACACTAACTTAGCAAACGGGACTTAAACACGCGCTCGATTTGCTGGAAACATTTGATACGCAAAATTACGCTATGGAAGCTAAAATATAATTAAAATCCTACTCAACAGCCACCTTCAGGTGCGAGTACTACCCTATACGTCTATTTGGTTTTGAAGTCAGTTTGAGAGAGCCAGATAAGCTCTCTTGGCTGGAGATTGCTTAAAAGGGACCTAAAGTTCCAGCCAATGGGAAGCCAGAATTCGAACCTGGAACCAATGGGAAGCTACCTAACACCCCCTACGTACCAATTCCAAAGTCCTAACTGTTAAACAAAACATAGAACAATTGGTATCGAATAGTATACATACAAATTAAATAATAGGAAAGATTCACAATATACGAGATCACAAAAAATAAATAAAATTACTAACACAAAAAAATTGAAACGATGTTTAGCTAATACCTTATAATTAAACATAATTAAATTGAGATGATACATCTAAAATAATTATCCTAACAGAATAAAAGGAAAAGGGTAACAAAAAACTATGATAAAAGTATTCAACATATTACAGAGGCAAGTTACACGGGAAATAACATAGGTGACATGTGTAGAAGGGAATGTTTACACAGTGAAAAATCATAACACATTGCATGGAAATGACCAATATTAACATAAAGTATGTAAATTAGTTACGTAAACAACGTACATTTGAGGGTGTTACACTACTTGCTCCGAAGTTTTGTGTTTTTTGACGCCTCATCTACGCCACAAACGAATCTAATTGGTACCATCTTTACATCTGTACCTCCTGAATAAGCACTGTGTACCCAATATCTTATCAAAATTAAATACGGTGTTAGAGAAAGGTTATGTTTACGTATAAAGACTGCAGCTGGTAACCAACTGATATCATGATGGCTATCTTGACGCTATAGTCCAGATGCCTATGAAAAAAGTTTTTCCGTAATTGGCTATTATTTAATATTTTATTGCCATAAACTGCTGTCGCTTCTAACGAACTCGCATGGTTTATGACAATGTCCCTTATCGCTGCGTTCACTGTACATTGTTATTTGGCTCTGAATGAATGTGGAAGCAATATTTCTGTCAGTTCAGTGGCTGTGCGTTTTTACGTCTTTGGTAATATGTGTATTTTTCATTGTATATTGTACACGCTGTCGTGTTAAATTTCACGCTTTATAAGAGAAAAATATAGAGTTACTTTGGTTTGTATATTCCACAACCACAGGAAAATCTCTATTAGCAATGTAAGTGTAATTGACAATTAAATACGCAGAAATCATGAAATTGAGTTAGAAATAAGTATTCACCGCTGTTTTCTGGCACACTATTTGAAGTGTGATACCACAGTCCTTGTCTCTAAGGGGCCTTACACACGGGCGACTTTTAGTCGTCAGTCGCTGCTACAAAATAGACGTAGGAAAATGGCGCACAATGTAACAAATGGCACCGTACACACGAGCAACAATTCTGTAGCAGCATCTGAATGGTCGCTCCGCAGACGCTACCAGATGCAACATGTTCCATTTCCCGAGCGTCAGAACAGTAGTCGGCCACAGACGCGAGAAATACATCGTGAGAGTTGCATCGTGAGTGTTCAGATAGACTACACACACGACTGTCGTTCAGTAGCAAAGAAACAAGGCACTTACGTTATTTTTTAATTATATATTTTTGTCATGGGAGCTGGATGGTATTGGACTGACCTCGACCCCGTGGCCTTTTGACCTTAGCATTTGAATGACCTTTGACATACTGAACTACTTTTGAATTCACTTCTGACCTACTGACCTACCTATGGATGCACTTCTGACCTCCTTTTATATTTTTAGCACAGCCTGACCTAGATTCCATTTTTGGGCATCCGGTGACTTAGATTTTGCAACGCACTTCTGCTTGCACGTTTTGCACTTCCGGTACGGGGTTCGATATCCGGTACGGGGTTCGATATCCGGTACGGGGTTCGATATCCGGTACGATACCAGACGAATGCAGTTTGGGAAATTTCAATTTTTGGCATACGCACTTCTGATGCACGGCACTTCCGGTACGAGGGTTCGATTCCCGCCAAAGGTATTAATTTCATTTTTGGACTTCGTAGAATTTTTGATTGGGGGAAATTTTTGAGTGAGACTACCGAGCATGGAGTAATCAATGGGTGTAGCCAGTACGGTCTCCTTTGATCACGCCGTCGTCTCCACACAAGAGCAGCCACACATGCTATGTCAACGATGTCCATTGTTCTACTGGCCGTATACGAGCGACAAATAAACGAACGCTCGTGTGAAAGATTCAGCAACAATCGCCTAACGCCACGGCCGGCGACATAATTGTCGTGCTACTAAAAGTTCCCTAAGTTTCTCCCCATAGTTGAAAGTCGTCCACCCTCATCCTGACAAGAATCAAACTCGGTGAGCTCGGGACGCGTGTCACGTGTTATCGCCGCTACACCTCCGTGCTTATGTAAGCGTACAATCAAGGGTTCGTCAAATGCAATTACATCTTTCAAACGAGTCCTTCAAATGCCGTTTGCTATACGTACACCAATGTTATTTTCCGTCGCAAGTCGTCTGATCGATGTAAACAAAATGCCTTTGCGTAGTGAGAAAACTCAATTAAAAATATTATTGCAAAAAAATATTCAAGTCTATACAAAAATTATAACATGTTGAAGTAAAGTATGTTTAACGTCTAGACACGCCTGTTTGTTGGTAGCATGATTTTTTCTTTGAAAAAATGCCTAGCTAACGCTTTTGGCATTACAGAATAATGATTTTTTTTCTTCTAACGAATTCTATTATCAAGAATAAAACCACACTTCCTTACGTTTGAGTTAGTGTTAATAAATTGCAAATAAATTAAAACAATTGTGTAGAACTTATACATTCTTAAAAGAGTAGTCTTTGAAACTGGTGAATATCTTAACACGTGAACTTATCTTTCAGTTATTCATGATAGTTTTTTTTATTCGAATTATTTGGTTTACAATACACGTGGTCAATGTAAAATTACACTCTGGAGATGTACCTAGAAACTTTCACGAATATGTTAATACGACCACCTAGTAAACAAACTCACACAATGAGGAAGATTAGCACTATGTTACACCACAGAGTAGACAATAGCACGAGAGGCGAAACAGCTACAGTCTTATTCTGCGAACTAGAGCCGCTACGTTACACGTGTGGGCAGCGACATGTTTGGCCTCCACCAATCAGCGCCTAGAACTAGCTCGTCAGTCGGCGCCCCAGCAGCACACAGCCAATCACATACAAGGCCCGTTCCCAGAGCCTCATCCAGCCAATCAGAAAATGGGCAAATCCACATAAACAGTACAACTACGCTATTTCGTCTCTATGCACTTACTTACTATGCGATTATACTTTAAGGGTGCAATTGTGCAATTTAGCTAGGCTGTTGCCCCTTAGTCAGAACTTTGTCGTTCGCTTCCCAATCCTCAAATATTCATGTCAATTTCCACACAATATAGTAATTACAGCTGTTGTGCAATACGGTATTTTAGCACAAGTATAATACAGTTTATATGAAATACAAGTCATTGATAGTGGAGTGTAAAATGAAGAAACAATCAGTCTTTGAAACTGTAGTGCTTGTAATACTGCCGTATAAAATCTTTAATTTTTTTTACAATTAGCCTAAATACATACACAAAATAAAAAATCCTTCTTGTTACACACAAATCACTGTTTGCAAAAATATTCTGTTTTGACAATGAGAATCAAATGTCTGTATTCAGTTAAGTCTTTCCATTATTATATTGTTTCAAAACCTGTTGCAAATCTTCATTCGAATGTAATGGTCAGGCCAGATGCAAGAATATATTTATTTAAAGTAGAAATCCTTTAGTGACTATAAATTTCAATATATAGTCACAGGCATGCGTAGCAAAACAAACAGCGAATGTAGTTACCTCCTTCGAAATAATTTGTAGAGGCGTGAAAGGAGGGGGGGGGGGGGGACTTTTCCTCCTTCTACCTAAATGTTACCCTAGAGTTTATTAATGCTTATGGTACCATTTAAAAATATTTATATAATTTTTAGTTGCTTCATATTAAAAATGGAATAAAATTAAAGAAAAATAATTTTTTGTAACAGCGTTCTGTTTGTAATAAATGCATATGAATTCTCTAGCTATTTCCAGACGCACGTTTATCAACCTCCTACCCGAAGATCAGTATAGGAAAGTGTATACGTGCTTGTGTATGTGTGTGTGTGTGTGTGTGTGTGTGGAGAGAGAGAGAGAGAGAGAGAGAGAGAGAGAAATGACATTACATAAATCTGATGACTACAGAATTCGCTATGCAAATAACAATAATAGTGATGGTGCGAAAATGAGAAAACTCTTATAGTTCCTAGAGAGTTACAGCGGCCTGCCAATGAAACACTGAGTATCTTTACTCAGTGAATACTCTGGCTGGCCAGTTATTTAACTAAGGTCATTACACAGACTGGCTAGTGAGTAACCGCTATTTAATTGAAATTCCAGTGAGATTATTCCATTAGTTGAAATATTAAAGTGCACATCTTTGTTAAGTTTTGAACCAATATACCGAGTAAGGCGAGGAGAAGAAGGATCGGATCATTGTAACCTAGTGGCGTCCAACAGTTTCCTTGCAAAGGACCACAATCCTTGTCATGGACTGTCGACGAGACGTTAAGCCCAACTACCTACCTACCTTATCATGGACTTGTCCACGGGTCGCTAGCATTAAAACCACAACAGTCAAATACATACAGTAGATTAAAATCATAAAATAATACGTATGATGCAGGCTTTTATTAATAGAATGCAATATTTAATCACAATTAATACATTAATTATAGAATATTCCATATACATATTGAAAGGAATTAATCTTTCTTGTGATACATGGAATACTATTTATGTCTCAGCCTGCGGACCGTGTGACGCGTGTTGGATACTAACTGCATTGTAATAGAACTCTAACTTAAGTTCATTCACAATTACTTCCAACTTTCTTGACTTGCTGAAGTTCTACTTCCAGTATATTCCTCCGCCTCATGCAAACAAAGGTTAACCGAGTCTATATAACAATATACCAAAGTGACAATGCACCTCATTCGTGCGCACTCAGCTCAATAATATTTCTTACTAGTTTTTTGTCTGGCTCTTATAAAATAACAAACATTTGTTAAAACATAATAATGTATACATATAGTTATTTTTTGTGTTGTTGTTAGGAGTAACTTGGTAATTTTTTTGGTTAATGAGTACATATATTAGTAGGTACGAGTTCTTGGCTGCGCTACTATTGGTGTACTACAAAGGGTGGGCGGTGTGCGTCACAAAGACAGGAAAATTACCAGAACCTATTTTTTTCTTTCAAAAGAACATGCAACAAAATAAGACCTGCCAGAACATATCCATATGACTTAAAAATTATCATGGGACAGATTATATGACACAAATGTGTTCAACAAGTAAGCAGGTAAGTAAGATGGCGTTTCTACTTCAGATTTCCATGAAGCTGTTAAACAGAACATAGAGCATTGAACAAAACTTCATGCTCAAATTCACTAGAAGAAAAATCATACATGCAAGACAAGGCATCAACACTACACGAAATAGAACACTTCAATTAAAATTTCGATGACTGTTTTTATTGTAAAGGAAAATTAAAGAACTTTGTACTGCGATAACTCAATGTGGCAGAAATTGTGTGTTTTTACTAACATGATTTTAAAATTGTTATACTTCCACCTCCATCAGATAATAGACATAAACCAAGCTGGCGTTAGGCGAGAATAAACAAATTTTAGCAGACTCTAAAATCTCTTGAAGATGAAATATTTATACTTATATTTAAACTGAAAAAGTCCAGTTTAAATACTTGCTCGGTTAGAAATAATACATCTACAATTCATTCTTCAACAGGAACTCTGGTCAGCCCGTAAGATAAATTAATCTAAAACAAAAACTCGAAATTTCTTCTTTTAAATTAAAACCAAATGTTAAAGTTCAAATCTTTGATAATTGAAATGGTAAGATTAGGATATTGAATTTCTATAAGTTGAGACATCTTACGGTCACTAAGAGGTCGGTGGTACCATTTGGCTCGTCAGAACGCTAGGAAGTAAACACTACTTAGCCTGGCGCTTTTGGATCTCTTTACGTCTCACCCGCGCACATTTTATAACTGAGAATAGATAATTATCTTCTATTACCCCTATCATTAAGAACTTATGGGATGAGAAATAAAACAAATACATATAATGCGTCCGGGGAGCAACTACAGAAGACCAAGCATTGTCATAAACACTAGTAGAGAATGTAAACATCTCAAATTTGGATACAAAACATTTACATACTTAAAAATAAACAAAAAATATCTGGGGTTACTGTCGCATTAGGCATTCCAATACACTCATTTCCCCATTTTTTAATCCATGCTAATTATAAATTAAATGTAATAATTTATGGCTATAAGTAAAAGTTTGATTAACCTAATAAGATACTTTTGCGGTAACACAAGTATAAAATGCCTGTGAGTAGCGACATGTTTAGGAAATATCCAAGCAAAGGTTCGATTCAAGAAGGGCGAAGGAACTGCGAATAGACTATATCAATAGTTTGTTATTGTGGGCTGGTAATTGTAGCTGTGGGAATTGAACCCGGAAGAAGGTCACTGGAGCAGAGAGGATTCGCGAGGCAGTGAGTGCTGCTGCTGGAGTAGAGAAAGCCACGGTGATACGGCGACAAGCAATTGTTTATTTTTTGCAGGTCGTTTGGCAACACTACTCGAGAGGCCAATGACTGAAGCTGCCGGTTCGTTGAGTTTCATTCTTCTCAAGTTGGGAATCTCAAAGCTGACAGTTTGCCAAACAAATTTTTCCGTCAACCAGCAGACCCGGTGTTACACGTGCACTGGATTTTCTGCGTTCTGCATGTAAGCAAATGGAAGCTACAGTCCATTCACAGTTTATTCGGCCTTTTTGAACCAAACCTTTGAAAAATCTCCCCAAGTATGACGTGTTTAGTTATATCTTAAATACGCCCTGTATCACAATCGGTTTATACTTGTCTTCATAAAAGTTACTTTTTTTCCTGTTAAATTGAAATGTTATTCATATTTTATCTACACATTATAATGCTTCATTTATAAATAATTAGAATAATAAATCAGGGAGAAAATGGGCATATTGGTAGCGCCTAGTTAGAAATAGTCCTCATACAAAATACTGTCACACTTAGTGTGTACGAATGTGGTACGTTGTCCCTCTGGTGTAATTCTCCAGGATTACTTAAGCTTAGTTTGCAAGAGGCGGAGGAATATCGTGGAAGTAGAACTTTGGCAGGGCTTCAGAAAAGGTAGAAGTAACCGGAAATGGATTATAATTGTAATTTCCATAAAATAAATGCAACTGTTTAAAACTTTTCCGGTTTGCGTTATGTTAGAATATACACAAACAGCAAATTTAGTTATTCAACCTAGAGTGGAAATTTGACAAAATGTGTTTGTAAGTTGTTTAATAAACCGTCACAAATTTTAATGTGAATTACACTTTCACAATTACTTTAGTTAAAGGTGACAACAAAATTAAAAAGTTCTTTTTGATTAAACCTATCGTTATTTCAGCCTTAAATTTGCAATTTTTATTTTGACTCCCATAAGCATGTATACGAAAGCTCACAGCCAAACAAGATTGTGTTTTTTATATTTAAGATTGCAAACGCCATTGGAGGGCGTGTATTACAATAGTTACAAAATAAAGTTGATACTAGATTTGTTTGCTGGAGCCAAAATATACAGGCTACTACAATCGATCCAAACACATTTTGCACGTCAATAAACAACATTTCTTCTCTTACCACCAGCTTAAAATCGAACTCGTTGGAATACTAATGCACCCTGAGTCGAACAATTTTTTCTGGTGCCAAAATCTTCCACGGGGAATTACGTTTTGTTACCAACCTGACTACATCAAGCATTAGCTTCGTCTGTGTGTTTCCAGTGGCCAGCAACTTGCTAGCTGACTGGGCATTTGTGAGATCAATAGAAAACTTGCTCAAGTGCCCACAAAACACATTTACTTCAGATTTATGGAAAGGCTTGTTTCGAAATAATACTTTAACAAAATTTAGTTTTATATAAACTTGCAAACACTCATCAGAGTCTTTATAGCTTAACTGCCCTCTATAAGTATGATGATGATTAAAATATTTGTACTCATTCCGTGCCAGACTGGTGGCAGACTGCGAACAAGGTCGCTATCACACTGACTCAATACAAGCTTGCACAGCATCTGCCACGTCAGTTATTCTACCAGCTATTATAACAGTCATCGTAGTATCTGTCGCTATGTTTAGTCATAGGGCCTGTCCTCATTTCTGTTACAGATTCCATACCAACTTTCATACTTTGGCCAATCACACTGCAGTTTCGGAGAGTAAGGCGCTCCCGTGACCACTTCTTGAAACTACTTGATTATTAGCCCAAAAACGGGTAAAACCTTTCTAATTATACGTCTACGAGTTCGAAATCCATTTGAATGGTTTTAAAATACTGCAACATCTAATGATATAAACTATTACCGATTTTAAATACTGTTTGCAATTTATATATTCAAGACTTCCTACTAAACATACATAACGGCATAACGACAAATTACACGAATAAAAATGTTAGCTGTAGTAACAATAATTCAACCGTACATTGTATTTACTAGGGGAAGTAAAAGTACAGCGGCGTAAGCAGAAAGAAGAAGGGAGATAGGGGAATAACCTAACCCCCTCCCCTTCACAAATCCTAATATAAATCTGCCATTCTCATCTACAAAAGAAGAGAAAAAAATGCAAACAAACACAGCAGTAGCAAGAAAGTTTTGAGTTGCTGTCCCATGGCAGTATGCTTCAATAATGTTGCAAACAGTTGGAGATATTTTTTTATATAAATCAATTTTATACTGTGAGTATAATACACTTATTGATACATATTGCTGATTAATATTTCCTTTTGTTGGATTACTTGATTTGAAGTTCACCTTCCCGTCCTCCGGGCTCCCCCCCACCCCTTCGTGATGCTGAGAGAGGAGTGCCGTGATTCCCTCGGTTGTCTGATGGGTAGTCGTGAGAAGCCAGCAGGCAAACTTTATCAAACATCCTCTATCTATATTTTATGTTAACATTTTACCTGAAAATGGTTAACAACATGGTTGCTTTACAACTACAACTACGGGTTTCATGGATAACACATTATTATAAATAGAAAATGCCATTGAAAATCACTCAGGAACGTCGTCTCTAACAATTTCAAATACTGTCACCTTTCTTTTAATATTAGTTTATGATATACTCATATACGAAATAACTGGCTGGCTCCCTTTCTCGGCGATTTTTCTTTTAATCATTAGTTTTAAGTTAATATAGGCATTTATTTCTTATATGATAATACGTGAATTCAAGTTATTAAAATAGGAAAGCTAAGGGATTATACAAGAATTTATTGGAGTCACTTTGCTGCAGTAAATACACACCTTACAAAAAGTTCGCAATATTGTACTATAAGGCGATTCGTGTGGCAGGAGTTAAGCGGTTCTTGTGAGATCTACAGATAGCGCAATAGCGCATTGTGAATACCCTAGGGCACGTTGAACAGCAGATTATATACTAGCCCAACAACCTCCACAAACACTTCCAGATCACACAACAGCTGCCCAGGTGGAAGGAGAACTTCTTCTAGGAGATGACAACAACACATTGATTACAAGCATACGACGACGTACTAGAGGGATCTGTTGTACAATGAACACGGAGGCCATACACGGTACTAGGCTGTAGAGGGAATTAAGAAACACTTCCAGACCACACAACAGCTGCCCAGATGGAAGGAGAACTTCTTCTAGGAGATGACAACAACACATTGATTACAAGCTACTGATGTACTAGGGGGATCTGTTGTACAATGAACACGGAGGCCATACACGGTACTAGGCTGTAGAGGGAAGTAAGAAACACTTCCAGATCACACAACAGCTGCCCAGGTGGAAGGAGAACTTCTTCTAGGAGATGACAACAACACATTGCTTACAAGCATACGACGACGAACTAGAAGGACCTGTACAATGAACACGGAGGCCATACACGGTACTAGGCTGTAGAGGGAAGTAAGAAACCTTCCAGATCACACAACAGCTGCCCAGATGGAAGGAGAACTTCATCTAGGAGATGACAACAACACATTGATTACAAGCTTACGACAACGTACTAGAGGGAACTGCACAATGAACACGGAGGTCCATACACGGTACTAGGCTCTAGAGGGAAGTAAGAAAACTTCCAGATCACACAACAGCTGCCCAGGTGGAAGGAGAACTTCATCTAGGAGATGACAACAACACATTGATTACAAGCATACGACGACGAACTAGAGGGACTGTACCATGAACACGGAGGCCATACACGGTACTAGGCTGTAGAGGGAAGTAAGAAACACTTCCAGATCACACAAGAGCTGCCCAGATGGAAGGAGAACTTCATCTAGGAGATGACAACAACACATTGATTACAAGCTACACAACGTAACTAGAGGAACTGCCAATGAACACGGAGCCATACACGTACTAGGTTGTAGAGGGAATTTAAGAAAACTTCCAGATCACAAAAGTGCCAGTGGAAGAGAATTTCATCTAGGAGATACACACAACACATTGATTACAAAACGTTCGTGTCTAGAGGGTTCTTGTACATGAACACGGAGGCCATACACGGTACTAGGCTGTAGAGGGAAATAAAAAACACTTCCAGATCACACAACAGCTGCCCAGATGGAAGGAGAACTTCTTCTAGGAGATGACAACAACACATTGATTACAAGCATACGACACGTACTAGAGGGAACTGTACAATGAACACGGAGGCCATACACGGTACTAGGCTCTAGAGGGAATAAGAAACACTTCCAGATCACACAACAGCTGCCCAGTGGAAGGAGAACTTCTTCTAGGAGATGACAACAACACATTGATTACAAGCATACGACGAGTACTAGAGGGATCTGTACAATGAACACGGAGGCCATACACGGTACTAGGCTGTAGAGGGAAGTAAGAAACACTTCCAGATCACACAACAGCTGCCCAGGTGGAAGGAGAACTTCTTCTAGGAGATGACAACAACACATTGATTACAAGCATACGACGACGAACTAGAAGGACCTGTACAATGAACACGGAGGCCATACACGGTACTAGGCTGTAGAGGGAAGTAAGAAACACTTCCAGACACACAACAGCTGCCCAGATGGAAGGAGAACTTCATCTAGGAGATGACAACAACACATTGATTACAAGCTTACGACGACGACTAGAAGGAACTGACAATGAACACGGAGGTCATACACGGTACTAGGCTTAGAGGGAAGTAAGAAAACTTCCAGATCACACAACAGCTGCCCAGGTGGAAGGAGAACTTCATCTAGGAGATGACAACAACACATTGATTACAAGCATACGACGACGAACTAGAGGACCTGTACATGAACACGGAGGCATAACACGGTACTAGGCTGTAGAGGGAAGTAAGAAACACTTCCAGATCACACAAGCTGCCCAGATGGAAGGAGAACTTCATCTAGGAGATGACAACAACACATTGATTACAAGCTTACGACAACGTACTAGAGGGAACTGCACAATGACACACGGAGGCCATACACGGTACTAGGCTGTAGAGGGAATTAAGAAACACTTCCAGACCACACAAAGCTGCCCAGATGGAAGGAGAACTTCTTCTAGGAGATGACAACAACACATTGATTACAAGCATACGATGTACTAGGGGGATCTGGTACAATGAACACGGAGGCCATACACGGTACTAGGCTGTAGAGGGAAGTAAGAGACACTTCCAGATCACACAACAGCTGCCCAGATGGAAGGAGAACTTCATCTAGGAGATGACAACAACACATTGATTACAAGCTTACGACAACGTACTAGAGGGACTGCACAATGAACACGGAGGCCATACACGGTACTAGGCTCTAGAGGGAAGTAAGAAAAACTTCCAGATCACACAACAGCTGCCCAGGTGGAAGGAGAACTTCTCTAGGAGATGACAACAACACATTGATTACAAGCATACGACGACGAACTAGAGGGACCTGTACATGAACACGGAGGCCATACGGACGGTACTAGGCTGTAGAGGGAAGTAAGAAACACTTCCAGACCACACAACAGCTGCCCAGATGGAAGGAGAACTTCATCTAGGAGATGACAACAACACATTGATTACAAGCATACGACGACGAACTAGAAGGACCTGTACAATGAACACGGAGGCCATACACGGTACTAGGCTGTAGAGGGAAGTAAGAAACACTTCCAGATCACACAACAGCTGCCCAGATGGAAGGAGAACTTCATCTAGGAGATGACAACAACACATTGATTACAAGCTACGACGAACGTACTAGAGGGACTGTACAATGAACACGGAGGCCATACACGGTACTAGGCTGTAGAGGGAAGTAAGAAACACTTCCAGATCACACAACAGCTGCCCAGATGGAAGGAGAACTTCATCTAGGAGATGACAACAACACATTGATTACAAGCATACGACAACGTACTAAGAGGAACCTGCACAATGAACACGGAGGCCATACACGGTACTAGGCTGTAGAGGGAAGTAAGAAACACTTCCAGATCACACAACAGCTGCCCAGATGGAAGGAGAACTTCATTCTAGGAGATGACAACAACACATTGATTACAAGCATACGACACGTAACTAGAGGGACTGTACAATGAACACGGAGGCCATACACGGTACTAGGCTGTAGAGGGAAGTAAGAAAAACTTCCAGATCACACAACAGCTGCCCAGATGGAAGGAGAACTTCATCTAGGAGATGACAACAACACATTGATTACAAGCATACGACACGTACTAGAGGGACCTGACAATGACACACGGAGGCCATACACGGTACTAGGCTGTAGAGGGAAGTAAGAAAACACTTCCAGATCACACAACAGCTGCCCAGTGGAAGGAGAACTTCATCTAGGAGATGACAACAACACATTGATTACAAGCATACGACGACGACTAGAGGGACCTGTACAATGAACACGGAGGCCATACACGGTACTAGGCTGTAGAGGGAAGTAAGAAACACTTCCAGATCACACAACAGCTGCCCAGATGGAAGGAGAACTTCATCTAGGAGATGACAACAACACATTGATTACAAGCATACTGATGTACTAGGGAAATCTGGTGTACAATGAACACGGAGGCCATACACGGTACTAGGCTGTAGAGGGAAGTAAGAAACACTTCCAGATCACACAACAGCTGCCCAGGTGGAAGGAGAACTTCTTCTAGGAGATTACAACAACACATTGATTACAAGCTTACGACGACGTACTAGAGGGATCTGTTGTTCAATGAACACGGAGGCCATACACGGTACTAGGCTGTAGAGGGAAGTAAGAAACACTTCCAGATCACACAACAGCTGCCCAGATGGAAGGAGAACTTCTTCTAGGAGATGACAACAACACATTGATTACAAGCATACGACGACGTACTAGGGAGATCTGTTGTACGATGAACACGGAGGCCATACACGGTACTAGGCTGTAGAGGGAAGTAAGAAACACTTCCAGATCACACAACAGCTGCCCAGATGGAAGGAGAACTTCTTCTAGGAGATGACAACAACACATTGCTTACAAGCATACGACGACGAACTAGAGGGATCTGTTGTTCAATGATAACGGAGGCCATACACGGTACTAATCTGTAGAGGGAGATAGAAAACACTACCAAATCACACAACAGACTGCCAGTGAAGGAGAACTTCTTCTAGGAGATGACAAAACACATTGATTACAAAACATACGACGACTACTAGAGTGACCTGTTCACAATGAACACGGAGGCCATAACGGTACTGACGGCTAAGGGAAGGAAGTAAGAAACACTACCAGATCACACAACAGCTGCCCAGGTGGAAGGAGATCTTCTTCTAGGAGATGACAACAACACATTGATTACAAGCATACGACGACGTACTAGGGGATCTGTGTACAATGAACACGGAGGCCATACACGGTACTAGTCTGTAGACGGAAGTAAGAAACACTTCCAGATCACACAACAGCTGCCCAAGGTGGAAGGAGAACTTCTTCTAGAAGATGACAACAACACATTGATTACAAGCATACGACGACGTACTAGGGAGATCAGTTGTATGATGAACACAGAGGCCATACACGGTTCTAGGCTGTAGAGGGAAGTAAAGAAACACTTCCAGATCACACAACAGCTGCCCAGATGGGAGGAGAACTTCTTCTAGGAGATGACAACAACACATTGATTACAAGCATACGACGACGTACTAGGGGGATCTGTTGTACTAATGAACACGGAGGCCATACACGGTACTAATCTTTAGAGGGAAGTATTAAGAAACACTTCCAGATCACACAACAGCTGCCCAGGTGGAAGGAGAACTTCTTCTAGGAGTTAACAACAACACATTGAATACAAGCATATGACGACGTACTGGGGGATCTGTTGTTCAATGAACACGGAGGCCATACACGGTACTAGGCTGTAGAGGGAAGTAAGATACCCTTCCAGAAAACACAACAGCTGCCAGGTGGAAGGAGAACTTCTTCTAGGAGATGACAACAACACATTGATTACAAGAATACGACGACGTACTAGGAGATCTGTTGTACAATGAACACGGAGGCCATACACGGTACTAGGCTGTAGAGGGAAGTAAGAAACACTTCCAGATCACACAACAGCTACACAGGTGGAAGGAGAACTTTTCTAGGAGATACAACAACACATTGATTACAAGCATTACGACGACGTACTAGAGGACCTGCTGTACAATGAACACCGAGGCCATACACGGCACTAGGCTGTAGAGGAAGTAAGAAACACTTCCAGATCACACAACAGCTGCCCAGATGGAAGGAGAACTTCTTCTAGGAGATGACAACAACACATTGATTACAAGCTTACGACGACGTACTAGGGGATCTGTTGTACAATGAACACGGAGGCCATATACGGTACTAGGCTGTAGACGGAAGTAAGAAACACTTCCAGATCACACAACAGCTGCCCAGATGTAAGGAGAACTTCTTCTAGGAGATTACAACAACACATTGATTACAAGATTACGACGACGTACTAAGGGGATCTGTTGTACAATGAACACGGAGGCCATACACGGTACTAGGCTTAGAGGGAAGTATTAAGAAACACTTCCAGATCACACAACAGCTGCCCAGGAATAAGGAGAACTTCTTCTTGGAGATGACAACAACACATTGCTAAAAAGCATACGACGACGTACTAGGGAGATCTGTTGTACAATGAACACGGAGGCCATACAAGGTACTAGGCTGTAGAGGGAAATAAGAAACACTTCCAGATCACACTACAGCTGCCCATATGGAAGGAGAACTTCTTCTAGGAGATTTACAACAACACATTGATTACAAGCATATGACGACGTACTAGGGGGATCTGTTGTACTATGAACACGGAGGCCATACACGGTACTAGGCTTTAGAGGGAAGTATTAAGAAACACTTCCAGATCACACAACAGCTGCCCAGTGGAAGGAGAACTTCTTCTAGGAGTTAACAACAACACATTGATACAAGCATATGACGACGTACTGGGGGATCTGTTGTTCAATGAACACGGAGGATATACACGGTACTAGGCTGTAGAGGGAAGTAAGAAACACTTCCAGATCACACAACAGCTGATCAGATGGAAGGAGAACTTCTTCTAGGAGATGACAACAACACATTGATTACATGCATACGACGACGTACTAGAGGGATCTGTTGTACAATGAACACGGAGGCCATACACGGTACTAGGCTGTAGACGGAAGTAAGAAACACTACCAGATCACACAACAGCTGCCCAGGTGGAAGGAGAACTTCTTCTAGAAGATGACAACAACACATTGATTACAAGCATACGACGACGTACTAGAGGGACCTGTTGTACAATGAACACGGAGGCCATACACGGTACTATGCTGTAGAGGGAAGTAAGAAACACTACCAGATCACACAACAGCTGCCCAGGTGGAAGGAGAACTTCTTCTAGGAGTTAACAACAACACATTGAATACAAGCATATGACGACGTACTAGAGGGATCTGTTGTTCAATGAACACGGAGGCCATACACGGTACTAGGCTGTAGAGGGAAGTAAGAAACACTTCCAGATCACACAACAGCTGCCCAGATGGAAGGAGAACTTCTTCTAGGAGATGACAACAACACTTTGATTACAAGCATACGACGACGAACTAGAGGGATCTGTTGTTCAATGATAACGGAGGCCATACACGGTACTAGGCTGTAGAGGGAATTAAGAAACACTTCCAGACCACACAACAGCTGCCCAGATGGAAGGAGAACTTCTTCTAGGAGATGACAACAACACATTTATTACAAGCATACGACGACATACTAGGTGGATCTGTTGTACAATGAACACGGAGGCCATACACGGTACTAGGCTGTAGAGGGAAGTAAGAATACACTTCCAGATCACACAACAGCTGCCCAGATGGAAGGAGAACTTCTTCTAGGAGATGACAACAACACATTGATTACAAGCATTCGTTGATGTACTGGGTTTATCTGTTGTACAATGAACACGGAGGCCATACACGGTACTAGGCTGTAGAGGGAAGTAAGAAACACTTCCAGATCACACAACAGCTGCCCAGATGGAAGGAGAACTTCTTCTAGGAGATGACAACAACACATTGATTACAAGCATACGACGACGTACTAGGGGGATCTGTTGTTCAATGAACACGGAGGCCATACACGGTACTAGGCTGTAGAGGGAAGTAAGATACCCTTCCAGAAAACACAACAGCTGCCCAGGTGGAAGGAGAACTTCTTCTAGGAGATGACAACAACACATTGATTACAAGCATACGACGACGTACTAGGGAGATCTGTTGTACAATGAACACGGAGGCCATACACGGTACTAGGCTGTGAGAGGGAAGTAAGAAACACTTCCAGATCACACAACAGCTACCCAGGTGGAAGGAGAACTTTTTCTAGGAGATTACAACAACACATTGATTACAAGCATACGACGACGTACTAGAGGGATCTGTTGTACAATGAACACGGAGGCCATACACGGTACTAGGCTGTAGAGGGAATTAAGAAACACTTCCAGACCACACAACAGCTGCCCAGATGGAAGGAGAACTTCTTCTAGGAGATGACAACAACACATTGATTACAAGCATACGACGACGTACTAGAGGACCTGCTGTACAATGAACACGGAGGCCATACACGGTACTAGGCTGTAGAGGGAAGTAAGAAACACTTCCAGATCACACAACAGCTGCCCAGGTGGAAGGAGAACTTCTTCTAGGAGATGACAACAACACATTGATTACAAGCATTCGTTGATGTACTGGGTTATCTGTTGTACAATGAACACGGAGGCCATACACGGTACTAGGCTGTAGAGGGAAGTAAGAAACACTTCCAGATCACACAACAGCTGCCCAGATGGAAGGAGAACTTCTTCTAGGAGATGACAACAACACATTGATTACAAGCATACGACGACGTACTAGGGGGATCTGTTGTTCAATGAACACGGAGGCCATACACGGTACTAGGCTGTAGAGGGAAGTAAGATACCCTTCCAGAAAACACAACAGCTGCCCAGGTGGAAGGAGAACTTCTTCTAGGAGATGACAACAACACATTGATTACAAGCATACGACGACGTACTAGGGAGATCTGTTGTACAATGAACACGGAGGCCATACACGGTACTAGGCTGTAGAGGGAAGTAAGAAACACTTCCAGATCACACAACAGCTCCCAGGTGGAAGGAGAACTTTTCTAGGAGATTACAACAACACATTGATTACAAGCATACGACGACGTACTAGAGGGATCTGTTGTACAATGAACACGGAGGCCATACACGGTACTAGGCTGTAGAGGGAATTAAGAAACACTTCCAGACCACACAACAGCTGCCCAGGTGGAAGGAGAACTTCTTCTAGGAGATGACAACAACACATTGATTACAAGCATACGACGACGTACTAGAGGACCTGCTGTACAATGAACACGGAGGCCATACACGGTACTAGGCTGTAGAGGGAAGTAAGAAACACTTCCAGATCACACAACAGCTGCCCAGATGGAAGGAGAACTTCTTCTAGGAGATGACAACAACACATTGATTACAAGCATACGACGACGTACTAGGGGTTCTGTAGTACAATGAACACGGAGGCCATACACGGTACTAGGCTGTAGAGGGAAGTAAGAAACACTTCCAGATCACACAACAGCTATCCAGTGGAAGGAGAACTTCTTCTAGGAGATGACAACAAACAATTGATTACAAGCATACGACGACGTACTAGAGGACCTGCTGTACAATGAACACCGAGGCCATACACGGTACTAGGCTGTAGAGGGAAGTAAGAAACACTTCCAGATCACACAACAGCTGCCCAGATGGAAGGAGAACTTCTTCTAGGAGATGACAACGACACATTGATTACAAGCTTACGACGACGTACTAGGGGGATCTGTTGTACAATGAACACGGAGGCCATATACGGTACTAGGCTGTAGACGGAAGTAAGAAACACTTCCAGATCACACAACAGCTGCCCAGATGTAAGGAGAACTTCTTCTAGGAGATTACAACAACACATTGATTACAAGATTACGACGACGTACTAAGAGGATCTGTTGTACAATGAACACGGAGGCCATACACGGGTCTAGGCTTTAGAGGGAAGTATTAAGAAACACTTCCAGATCACACAACAGCTGCCCAGGAGGAAGGAGAACTTCTTCTTGGAGATGACAACAACACATTGCTAAAAAGCATACGACGACGTACTAGGGAGATCTGTTGTACAATGAACACGGAGGCCATACACGGTACTAGGCTGTAGAGGGAATTAAGAAACACTTCCAGACCACACAACAGCTGCCCAGATGGAAGGAGAACTTCTTCTAGGAGATGACAACAACACATTGATTACAAGCATACTGCGATGTACTAGGGGGATCTGTTGTACAATGAACACGGAGGCCATACACGGTACTAGGCTGTAGAGGGAAGTAAGAAACACTTCCAGATCACACACACAGCTGCCCAGATGGAAGGAGAACTTCATTCTAGGAGATGACAACAACACATTGATTACAAGCTTACGACAACGTACTAGAGGGAACTGCACAATGAACACGGAGGCCATACACGGTACTAGGCTGTAGAGGGAAGTAAGAAACACTTCCAGATCACACAACAACTGCCCAGGTGGAAGGAGAACTTCTTCTAGGAGATGACAACAACACATTGATTACAAACATACGACGACGTACTAGAGGGACCTGTTGTACAATGAACACGGAGGCCATACACATACTAGGATGTAGAGGGAAGTAAGAAACACTACCAGATCACACAACAGCTGCCCAGGTGGAAGGAGATCTTCTTCTATTAGATGACAACAACACATTGCATTACAAGCATACGACGACGAACTAGAGGGACTTGTACAATGAACACGGAGGCCATACACGGTACTAGGCTGTAGAGGGAAGTAAGAAACACTTCCAGATCACACAACAGCTGCCCAGATGGAAGTAGAACTTCTCTAGGAGATGACAACAACACATTGATTACAAGCATACGACGACGTACTAGGGAGATCTGTTGTACAATGAACACGGAAGCCATACACGGTACTAGGCTGTAGAGGGAAGTAAGAAACACTTCCAGATCACACAACAGCTGCCCAGATGGAAGGAGAACTTCTTCTAGGAGATGACAACAACACATTGCATTACAAGCATACGACGACGACTAGAGGGATCTGTTGTCAATGAACACGGAGGCCATACACAGTACTAGGCTGTAGAGGGAAGTAAGAAACACTTCCAGATCACACAACAGCTGCCCAGATGGAAGGAGATCTTCTTCTAGGAGATGACAACAACACATTGATTACAACATACGACGACGTACTAGGTACCTGTTGTACAATGAACACGGAGGCCATACACGGTACTAGGTTGTAGAGGGAAGTAAGAAACACTACCAGATCACAAACAGCTGCCCAGGTGGAAGGAGATCTTCTTCTAGGAGATGACAACAACACATTGATTACAAGCATACGACGACGTACTAGGGGATCTGTTGTACAATGAACACGGAGGCCATACACGGTACTAGGATGTAGAGGGAAGTAAGAAACACCTCCAGATCACACAACAGCTGCCCAGATGGAAGGAGAACTTCTTCTAGGATATGACAACAACACATTGATTAAAAGCATACGATGACGTACTAGAGGGACCTGTTGTACAATGAACACGGAGGCCATACACGGTACTATACTGTAGAGGGAAGTAAGAAACACTTCCAGATCACACAACAGCTGCCCAGGTGGAAGGAGAACTTCTTCTAGGAGATGACAACAATACATTGATTACAAGCATACGACGACGTACTAGGGAGATCTGTTGTACAATGAACACGGAGGCCATACACGGTACTAGGCTGTAGAGGGAAGTAAGAAACACTTCCAGATCACACAACAGCTGCCCAGGTGGAAGGAGAACTTCTTCTAGAAGATGACAACAACACATTGATTACAAGCATACGACGACGTACTAGGGAGATCAGTTGTACAATGAACACAGAGGCCATACACGGTTCTAGGCTGTAGAGGGAAGTAAGAAACACTTCCAGATCACACAACAGCTGCCCAGATGGGAGGAGAACTTCTTCTAGGAGATTACAACAACACATTGCTTACAAGCATACGACGACGAACTAGAGGGATCTGTTGTACAATGAACAAGGAGGCCATACACGGTACTAGGCTGTAGAGGGAAGTAAGAAACACTTCCAGATCACACAACAGCTGCCCAGGTGGAAGGAGAACTTCTTCTAGGAGATGACAACAATACATTGATTACAAGCATACGACGACGTACTAGGGGGATCTGTTGTTCAATGAACACGGAAGCCATACACGGTACTAGGCTGTAGAGGGAAGTAAGAATACACTTCCAGATCACACAACAGCTGCCCAGATGGAAGGAGAACTTCTTCTAGGAGATGACAACAACACATTGATTACAAGCATTCGATGATGTACTGGGGGATCTGTTGTACAATAAACACGGAGGCCATACACGGTACTAGGCTGTAGAGGGAAGTAAGAAACACTTCCAGATCACACAACAGCTGCCCAGATGGAAGGAGAACTTCTTCTAGGAGATGACAACAACACATTGATTACAAGCATTCGACGACGTACTAGGGAGATCTGTTGTACAATGAACACGGAAGCCATACACGGTACTAGGCTGTAGAGGGTAGTAAGAAAAACTTCCAGATCACACAACAGCTGCCCAGATGGAAGGAGAACTTCTTCTAGGAGATGATAACAACACATTGATTACAAACATACGACGACGTACTAGAGGACCTGCTGTACAATGAACACGGAGGCCATACACGGTACTAGGCTGTAGAGGGAAGTAAGAAACACTTCCAGATCACACTACAGCTGCCCATATGGAAGGAGAACTTCTTCTAGGAGATGACAACAACACATTGATTACAAGCATACGACGACGTACTAGAGGACCTGCTGTACAATGAACACCGAGGCCATACACGGTACTAGGCTGTAGAGGGAAGTAAGAAACACTTCCAGATCACACAACAGCTGCCCAGATGGAAGGAGAACTTCTTCTAGGAGATGACAACAACACATTGATTACAAGCTTACGACGACGTACTAGGGGATCTGTTGTACAATGAACACGGAGGCCATACACGGTACTAGGCTTGTAGACGGAAGTAAGAAACACTTCCAGATCACACAACAGCTGCCCAGGTGGAAGGAGAACTTCTTCTAGAAGATGACAACACATTGATTACAAGCATACGACGACGTACTAGGGGGATCTTGTTGTACAATGAACACGGAGGCCATATACGGTACTAGGCTGTAGACGGAAGTAAGAAACACTTCCAGATCACACAACAGATGCCCAGATGTAAGGAGAACTTCTTCTAGGAGATTACAACAACACATTGATTACAAGATTACGACGACGTACTAAGGGGATCTGTTGTACAATGAACACGGAGGCCATACACGGTATAGGCTGTAGAGGGAAGTAAGAAACACTTCCAGATCACACAACAGCTGCCCAGATGGAAGGAGAACTTCTTCTAGGAGATGACAACAACACATTGATTACAAGCTTATGACGACGTACTAGGGAGATCTGTAGTACAATGAACACGTAGGCCATACACGGTACTAGGCTGTAGAGGGAAGTAAGAAACACTTCCAGATCACACAACAGTTGCCCAGATGGAAGGAGAACTTCTTCTAGGAGATGACAACAACACATTGATTACAAGCTTACGACGACGTACTAGGGGGATCTGTTGTACAATGAACACGGAGGCCATACACGGTACTAGGCTGTAGAGGGAAGTAAGAAACACTTCCAGATCACACAACAGCTACCCAGGTGGAAGGAGAACTTTTTCTAGGAGATTACAACAACACATTGATTACAAGCATACGACGACGTACTAGGGAGATCAGTTGTACAATGAACACAGAGGCCATACACGGTATTAGGCTGTAGAGGGGAGTAAGAATACACTTCCAGATCACACAACAGCTGCCCAATGTGAAGGAGAACATCTTCTAGGAGATGACAACAACACATTGATTACAAGCATTCGATTGATGTACTGGGGGATCTGTTGTACAATGAACACGGAGGCCATACACGGTACTAGGCTGTAGAGGGAAGTAAGAAACACTTCCAGATCACACAACAGCTGCCCAGATGGAAGGAGAACTTCTTCTAGGAGATGACAACAACACATTGATTACAAGCTATGACGACGTACTAGGGAGATCTGTTGTACAATGAACACGGAGGCCATAACACGGTACTAGGCTGTAGAGGGAAGTAAGAACACTTCCAGATCACACTACAGCTGCCACAGGTGGAAGGAGAACTTCTTCTAGGAGATGACAACAACACATTGATTACAAGCTTACGACGACGTACTAGGGGGATCTGTTGTTCAAATGAACACGGAGGCAATACACGGTAACGTACAGGCTGTAGAGGGAAGTAAGAAACACTACCAGATCACACAACAGCTGCCCAAGTGGAAGGAGAACTTCTTCTAGGAGATGACAACAACACATTGATTACAAGCATACGACGCTGTACTAGAGGGACCTGTACAATGAACACGGAGGCCATACACGGTACTAGGCTGTAGAGGGAAGTAAGAAACACTTCCAGATCACACAACAGCTGCCCAGGTGGAAGGAGAACTTTTCTAGGAGATGACAACAACACATTGATTACAAACATACGACGACGTACTAGAGGGATCTGTTGTTCAATGAACACGGAGGCCATACACGGTACTAGGCTGTAGAGGGAAGTAAGAACACTTCCAGATCACACAACAGCTGCCCAGATGGAAGGAGAACTTCTTCTAGGAGATGACAACAACACATTGATTACAAGCATAACGACGACGTACTAGGGAGATCTGTTGTACGATGAAACACGGAGGCCATACACGGTACTAGGCTGCAGAGGGAAGTAAGAAACACTTCCAGATCACACAACAGCTTGCCCAGATGGAATTAGAACTTCTTCTAGGAGATGATAACAACACATTGCTTACAAGCATACAACGACGAACTAGAGGGATCTTTTGTTCAATGATAACGGAGGGCATACACGGTACTAGGCTGTACAGGGAAGTAAGAAACACTACCAGATCACACAACAGCTGCCCAGTGGAAGGAGAACTTCTTCTAGGAGATGACAACAACACATTGATTACAAACATACGACGACGTACTAGAGGGACCTGTTGTACAATGAACACGGAGGCCATACACGGTACTAGGCTGTAGAGGGAAGTAAGAAACACTTCCAGATCACACTACAGCTGCCCATATGGAAGGAGAACTTCTTCTAGGAGATGACAACAACACATTGATTACAAGCATACGACGACGTACTAGAGGACCTGCTGTACAATGAACACCGAGGCCATACACGGATATAGGCTGAGAGGGAAGTAAGAAACACTTCCAGATCACACAACAGCTGCCCAGATGAAGGAGAACTTCTTCTAGGAGATGACAACAACACATTGATTACAAGCTTACGACGACGTACTAGGGGATCTGTTGTACAATGAACACGAGGCCATATACGTACTAGCTGTAGACGGAAGTAAGAAACACTTCCAGATCACACAACAGCTGCCCAGATGTAAGGAGAACTTCTCTAGGAGATTACAACAACACATTGATTACAAGATTACGACGACGTACTAAGGGGATCTGTTGTACAATGAACACGGAGGCCATACACGGTACTAGGCTTTAGAGGAAGTATTAAGAAACACTTCCAGATCACACAACAGCTGCCCAGGAGGAAGGAAACTTCTTCTTGGTGATGACAACAACACATTGCTAAAAAGCATACGACGACGTACTAGGAGATCTGTTGTACAATGAACACGGAGGCCATACAAGGTACTAGGCTGTAGAGGGAAGTAAGAAACACTTCCAGATCACACTACAGCTGCCCAGATGGAAGGAGAACTTCTTCTAGGAGATGACAACAACACATTGATTACATGCATACGACGACGTACTAGGGGGATCTGTTGTACAATGAACACGGAGGCCATACACGGTACTAGGCTGTAGACGGAAGTAAGAAACACTTCCAGATCACACACACAGCTGCCCAGGTGGAAGGAGAACTTCTTCTAGAAGATGACAACACATTGATTACAAGCATACGACGACGTACTAGGGGGATCTGTTGTACAATGAACACGGAGGCCATATACGGTACTAGGCTGTAGACGGAAGTAAGAAACACTTCCAGATCACACAACAGATGCCCAGATGTAAGGAGAACTTCTTCTAGGAGATTACAACAACACATTGATTACAAGCATACGACGACGTACTAGGGGGATCTGTTGTACAATGAACACGGAGGCCATACACGGTACTAGGCTGTAGAGGGAAGTAAGAAACACTTCCAGATCACACAACAGCTATCCAGGTGGAAGGAGAACTTCTTCTAGGAGATGACAACAACACATTGATTACAAGCATACGACGACGTACTAGGGGGATCTGTTGTACAATGAACACGGAGGCCATACACGGTACTAGGCTGTAGAGGGAAGTAAGAAAACACTTCCAGATCACACAACAGCTATCCAGGTGGAAGGAGAACTTCTTCTAGGAGATGACAACAACACATTGATTACAAGCATACGACGACGTACTAGACTACCTGCTGTACAATGAACAGCGAGGCCATACACGGTACTAGGCTGTAGAGGGAAGTAAGAAACACTTCCAGATCACACAACACGCTGCCCAGATGGAAGGAGAACTTCTTCTAAGAGATGACAACAACACATTGATTACAAGCTTACGACGACGTACTAGGGAGATCTGTTGTACAATGATAACGGAGGCCATACACGGTACTAGGCTGTAGAGGGAAGTAAGAAACACTTCCAGATCACACAACAGTTGCCCAGATGGAAGGAGAACTTCTTCTAGGAGATGACAACAACACATTGATTACAAGCTTACGACGACGTACTAGGGGGATCTGTTGTTCAATGAACACGGAGGCCATACACGGTACTAGGCTGTAGAGGGAAGTAAGATACCCTTCCAGAAAACACAACAGCTGCCCAGGTGGAAGGAGAACTTCTTCTAGGAGATGACAACAACACATTGATTACTAGCATACGACGACGTTCTATGGAGATCTGTTGTACAATGAACACGGAGGCCATACACGGTACTAGGCTGTAGAGGGAAGTAAGAAACACTTCCAGATCAC
Source organism: Dryococelus australis (assembly GCA_029891345.1). Classification (NCBI taxonomy): domain Eukaryota; kingdom Metazoa; phylum Arthropoda; class Insecta; order Phasmatodea; family Phasmatidae; genus Dryococelus; species Dryococelus australis. The sequence goes on from CM056997.1 coordinate 2,511,230, forward strand.
ACAACAGTTGCCCAGATGGAAGGAGAACTTCTTCTAGGAGATGACAACAACACATTGATTACAAGCTTACGACGACGTACTAGGGGGATCTGTTGTTCAATGAACACGGAGGCCATACACGGTACTAGGCTGTAGAGGGAAGTAAGATACCCTTCCAGAAAACACAACAGCTGCCCAGTGTGGAAGGAGAACTTCTTCTAGGAGATGACAACAACACATTGATTACAAGCATACGACGACGTACTAGGGAGATCTGTTGTACAATGAACACGGAGGCCATACACGGTACTAGGCTGTAGAGGGAAGTAAGAAACACTTCTAGATCACACAACAGCTACCCAGGTGGAAGGAGAACTTTTTCTAGGAGATTACAACAACACATTGAATACAAGCATATGACGACGTACTAGGGGGATCTGTTGTTCAATGAATACGGAGGCCATACACGGTACTAGGCTGTAGAGGGAAGTAAGAAACACTTCCAGATCACACAACAGCTGCCCAGATGGAAGGAGAACTTCTTCTAGGAGATGACAACAACACATTGATTACATGCATACGACGACGTACTAGGGGGATCTGTTGTACAATGAACACGGAGGCCATACACGGTACTAGGCTGTAGACGGAAGTAAGAAACACTTCCAGATCACACAACAGCTGCCCAGGTGGAAGGAGATCTTCTTCTAGAAGATGACAACAACACATTGATTACAAGCATACGACGACGTACTAGGGGGATCTGTTGTACAATGAACACGGAGGCCATACACGGTACTAGGCTGTAGAGGGGAGTAAGAATACACTTCCAGATCACACAACAGCTGCCCAGATGGAAGGAGAACTTCTTCTAGGAGATGACAACAACACATTGATTACAAGCTTATGACGACGTACTAGGGAGATCTGTTGTACAATGATAACGGAGGCCATACACGGTACTAGGCTGTAGAGGGAAGTAAGAAACACTTCCAGATCACACAACAGTTGCCCAGATGGAAGGAGAACTTCTTCTAGGAGATGACAACAACACATTGATTACAAGCTTACGACGACGTACTAGGGGGATCTGTTGTACGTAGAACACGGAGGCCATACACGGTACTAGGCTGTAGAGGGAAGTAAGAAACACTTCCAGATCACACAACAGCTGCCCAGATGGAAGGAGAACTTCTTCTAGGAGATTACAACAACACATTGATTACAAGCTTACGACGACGTACTAGAGGGACCTGTTGTACAATGAACACGGAGGCCATACACGGTACTAGGCTGTAGAGGGAAGTAAGAAACACTACCAGATCACACAACAGCTGCCCAGGTGGAAGGAGATCTTCTTCTAGGAGATGACAACAACACATTGATTACAAGCAATCGACGACGTTCTAAGGTGATCTGTTGTACAATGAACACGGAGGCCATACACGGTACTAGGCTGTAGAGGGAAGTAAGAATACACTTCCAGATCACAAAACAGCTGCCCAGATGGAAGGAGAACTTCTTCTAGGAGATGACAACAACACATTGATTACAAGCATACGATGATGTACTGGGGGATCTGTTGTACAATGGACACGGAGGCCATACACGGTACTAGGCTGTAGAGGGAAGTAAGAAACACTTCCAGATCACACAACAGCTGCCCAGATGGAAGGAGAACTTCTTCTAGGAGATGACAACAACACATTGATTACAAGCTAACGACGACGTACTAGGGGATCTGTTGTACATGAACACGGAGGCCATACACGGTACTAGGCTGTAGAGGAAGTAAGAAACACTTCCAGATCACACAACAGCTGCCCAGTGGAAGGAGAACTTCTTTAGGAGATGACAACAACACATTGATTACAAGCATACGACGACGTACTAGGGGATCTGTTGTTCAATGAACACGGAGGCCATACACGGTACTAGGCTGTAGAGGGAAGTAAGAACACTTCCAGATCAAAACAACAGCTGCCCAGTGGAAGGAGAACTTCTTCTAGGAGATGACAACAACACATTGATTACAAGCATACGACGACGTACTAGAGGGACTGTTGTACAATGAACACGGAGCCATACCGGTACTAGGCTGTAGAGGGAAGTAAGAAACACTTCCAGATCACACAACAGCTGCCCAGGTGGAAGGAGAACTTCTTCTAGGAGATTACAACAACACATTGATTACAAGCTTACGACGACGTACTAGGGAGATCTGTTGTACGATGAACACGGAGGCCATACACGGTACTAGGCTGTAGAGGGAAGTAAGAAACACTTCCAGATCACACAACAGCTGCCCAGTGGAAGGAGAACTTCTTCTAGGAGATGACAACAACACATTGATTACAAGCATTACGACGAGTACTAGAGGATCTGTTGTACAATGAACACGGAGGCCATACACGGTACTAAGCTGTAGAGGGAAGTAAGAAACACTCCAGATCACACAACAGCTGCCCAGATGGAAGGAGAACTTCTTCTAGGAGATGACAACAACACATTGTTACAAGCATACGACGACGTACTAGGGGACTGTGACAATGAACACGGAAGCCATACACGGTACTAGGCTGTAGAGGGAAGTAAGAAACACTTCCAGATCACACAACAGCTGCCCAGGTGGAAGGAGAACTTCTTCTAGGAGATACAACAACACATTGATTACAAGCATTACGACGACGTACTAGGGAGATCTGTTGTACAATGAACACGGAGGCCATACACGGTACTAGGCTGTAGAGGGAAGTAAGAAACACTCCAGATCACACAACAGCTGCCCAGGTGAAGGAGAACTTCTTCTAGGAGATTACAACAACACATTGCTTACAAGCATACGACGACGAATAGGGGATCTGTTGTCAATGAACACGGAGCCATACACGGTACTAGGCTGTAGAGGAAGTAAGAAACACTTCCAGATCACACAACAGCTGCCCAGGTGGAAGGAGAACTTCTTCTAGGAGATGACAACAACACATTGCATTACAAGCATACGACGCGTACTAGGGAGATCTGTTGTACAATGAACACGGAGGCCATACACGGTACTAGGCTGTAGAGGGAAGTAAGAAACACTTCCAGATCACACAACAGCTGCCCAGGTGGAAGGAGAACTTCTTCTAGGAGATGACAACAACACATTGATTACAAGCATACGACGACGTACTAGAGGGACTGTTGTACAATGAACACGGAGGCCATACACGGTACTAGGCTGTAGAGGGAAGTAAGAAACACTACCAGATCACACAACAGCTGCCCAGGTGGAAGGAGAACTTCTTCTAGGAGATGACAACAACACATTGATTACAAGCATACGACGACGACTAGAGGGACCTGTTGTACAATGAACACGGAGGACCAAACACGGTACTAGGCTGTAGAGGAAGTAAGAAACACTTCCAGATCACACAACAGCTGCCCAGATGGAAGGAGAACTTCTCTAGGAGATGACAACAACACATTGATTACAAGCATACGACGACGTACTAGGGGATCTGTTGTACAATGAACACGGAAGCCATACACGGTACTAGGCTGTAGAGGGAAGTAAGAAACACTTCCAGATCACACAACAGCTGCCCAGGTGGAAGGAGAACTTCTTCTAGGAGATGACAACAACACATTGATTACAAGCATACGACGACGTACTAGGGAATCTGTTGTACAATGAACACGGAGGCCATACACGGTACTAGGCTGTAGAGGGAAGTAAGAAACACTTCCAGATCACACAACAGCTGCCCAGGTGGAAGGAGAACTTCTTCTAGGAGATGACAACAACACATTGATTACAAGCATACGACGACGTACTAGGGAGATCTGTTGTACAATGAACACGGAGCCATACACGGTACTAGGCTGTAGAGGGAAGTAAGAAACACTTCCAGATCACACAACAGCTGCCCAGGTATAAGGAGAACTTCTTCTAGGAGATTACAACAACACATTGCTTACAAGCATACGACGACGAAATAGAGGGATCTGTTGTTCAATGAACACGGAGGCCATACACGGTACTAGGCTGTAGAGGGAAGTAAGAAACACTACCAGATCACACAACAGCTGCCCAGGTGGAAGGAGAACTTCTTCTAGGAGATGACAACAACACATTGCTTACAAGCATACGACGCGGTACTAGAGGGACCTGTACAATGAACACGGAGGCCATACACGGTACTAGGCTGTAGAGGGAAGTAAGAAACACTTCCAGATCACACAACAGCTGCCCAGGTGGAAGGAGAACTTCTTCTAGGAGATGACAACAACACATTGATTACAAACATACGACGACGTACTAGAGGGACCTGTTGTACAATGAACACGGAGGCCATACACGGTACTAGGCTGTAGAGGGAAGTAAGAAACACTACCAGATCACACAACAGCTGCCCAGGTGGAAGGAGATCTTCTTCTAGGAGATGACAACAACACATTGCTTACAAGCATACGACGACGAACTAGAGGGACCTGTTGTACAATGAACACGGAGGCCATACACGGTACTAGGCTGTAGACGGAAGTAAGAAACACTTCCAGATCACACAACAGCTGCCCAGGTGGAAGGAGAACTTCTTCTAGAAGATGACAACAACACATTGATTACATGCATACGACGACGTACTAGGGAGATCAGTTGTACATTGAACACAGAGGCCATACACGGTTCTAGGCTGTAGAGGGAAGTAAGAAACACTTCCAGATCACACAACAGCTGCCCAGATGGGAGGAGAACTTGTTCTAGGAGATTACAACAACACATTGCTTACAAGCATACGACGACGAACTAGAGGGATCTGTTGTACAATGAACAAGGAGGCCATACACGGTACTAGGCTGTAGAGGGAAGTAAGATACCCTTCCAGAACACACACAACAATGCCCAGGTGGAAGGAGAACTTCTTCTAGGAGATTACAACAACACATTGATTACAAGCATACGACGACGTACTAGGGAGATCTGTTGTACAATGAACACGGAGGCCATACGCGGTACTAGGCTGTAGAGGGAAGTAAGAAACACTTCCAGATCACACAACAGCTACCCAGGTGGAAGGAGAACTTCTTCTAGGAGATTACAACAACACATTGATTACAAGCATACGACGACGTACTAGGGGGATCTGTTGTACAATGAACACGGAGGCCATACACAGTACTAGGCTGTAGACGGAAGTAAGAAACACTTCCAGATCACACAACAGCTGCCCAGATGGAAGGAGAACTTCTTTTAGGAGATTACAACAACACATTGATTACAAGCATACGACGACGTACTAGGGGGATCTGTTGTACAATGAACACGGAGGCCATACACAGTACTAGGCTGTAGACGGAAGTAAGAAACACTTCCAGATCACACAACAGCTGCCCAGATGTAAGGAGAACTTCTTCTAGGAGATTACAACAACACATTGATTACAAGCTTACGACGACGTACTAAGGGGATCTGTTGTACAATGAACACGGAGGCCATACACGGTACTAGGCTTTAGAGGGAAGTATTAAGAAACACTTCCAGATCACACAACAGCTGCCCAGGAGGAAGGAGAACTTCTTCTTGGAGATGACAACAACACATTGCTAAAAAGCATACGACGACGTACTAGGGAGATCTGTTGTACAATGAACACGGAGGCCATACAAGGTACTAGGCTGTAGAGGGAAGTAAGAAACACTTCCAGATCACACTACAGCTGCCCATATGGATGGAGAACTTCTTGTAGGAGATGACAACAACACATTGATTACAAGCATACGACGACGTACTAGGGGGATCTGTTGTACTATGAACACGGAGGCCATACACGTTACTAGGCTTTAGAGGGAAGTATTAAGAAACACTTCCAGATCACACAACAGCTGTCCAGGAGGAAGGAGAACTTCTTCTTATAGATGACAACAACACATTGCTAAAAGCATACGACGACGTACTAGGGGGATCTGTTGTACAATGAACACGGAGGCCATACACGGTACTAGGCTGGAGAGGGAAGTATTTAGAAACACTTCCAGATCACACAACAGCTGCCCAGGTGGAAGGAGAACTTCTTCTAGGAGATAACAACAACACATTGAATACAAGCATATGACGACGTACTACTGGGATCTGTTGTTCAATGAACACGGAGGCCATACACGGTACTAGACTGTAGAGGGAAGTAAGAAACACTTCCAGATCACACAACAGCTGCCCAGATGGAAGGAGAACGTCTTCTAGGAGATTACAACAACACATTGATTACAAGCTTACTACGACGTACTAGCTGGATCTGTTGTACAATGAACACGGAGGCCATACACGGTACTAGGCTGTAGAGGGAAGTAAGAAACACTTCCAGACCACACAACAGCTGCCCAGGTGGAAGGAGAACTTCTTCTATGAGATTACAACAACACATTGATTACAAGCATACGACGACGTACTAGAGGGATCTGCTGTACAATGAACACGGAGGCCATACACGGTACAAGGCTGTAGAGGGAAATAAGAAACACTTCTTCTCAGAGACACTATTACGATCATTTCGTTGTTCTCTACTGTTTATTTTTCTTTAATAGTGATTTTTTTTTAAAACACTTTGAATTTCACGCTTTGTAGCGGTGCCTTTGGTAAAGTATATTCACGGTTAAGTGAGCACTTTTGAATGCACTCTCATTTGGATTAGTAGCCAAAAAATATATTTTAATTTAGACTTTGACGTTAACTTCCGAGTGCGGTGAATATACACACTGTGTTTATTATTTACGTACGATATTTAATTGAAAGGTGGTTAAAGAATAAAAGCAATGGCTGAAATAAATAAGTAACTAGCGCCTCAAAAGTGATCGTTTCCCCGTGAACAGTCTATAACATCTAATTGCTATGCTTTAGTTTATGCATATTCCATAATTCCGTGCATTCTTTATGCCTATTCCAAACTTCTTGTGAGGTGTTTATTAACATACCTATTTTTTTTAAACCTTTCAATTAATAACGGCCTGTAACAGGATTCCCACGCGCTTTTTAGATAACCACACTGAAAATATATATGTAAATATTTTCCCCACTCAGCTATTTGCCTTTCCGTGGAGCTGAGGTGGAGCTTATACATGTGGACGACCTGGTTCGTACTGCGAACCGCGGGTCAGTCTTACTTCAACCAGAAGAGACAGACACAGAGGATGCTAATATTTCACTATCTATTGAAGGGTTAAGACATTGAATTGTTTTGAAAAGAATATTCGTGGTATAAAATAATATTAAGTTTTATAATATTAGTATAAAACGTAAGGTATGGTCCTCATGTTATGTCATGTAAGATGTTTGCGAGGTGCAAGTAAATAAGGCACAAACATTATTTCATACACTATAGATAAGTAAAGAAAATATCACATATACCTGATGTACCGCTCATCAATAAATTTTATTCAAAAATATAATTTTATACTTAAAAAAATCACTGTGCATGCATCACACGCGTGTACAATTTACTTCACAGTTTACAACAAATCATGGAAAACTAAACAATCACACAATTTTTTTTAACTAACTACTTGTGTATCATACGTTGCATTTAGAAAAAACAAAACTTTGATTTGTGTGTATTTTAAATTTATGTATCACCTGCGTACCTTAGAAAATAGTTTATAATTTATGTATCACATGCGTACCTTAGAAAATAGTTTATAATTTTTTTTTTCCAAAAATTTTATGTAGCTTGTACAAGTTTCATACTGGGAAGATTTCTCAACACTGACATAAAATGTAGGCTAAATATTAATGTTTTATGTGATTTAATTGTGGGAATATCTATTAAAAACAGTGTAGTTTTTATTATTCGAAAGTTACTGTAAGAAACAAATCTTCGTAAAAATACAAGCACTCCCCATCTTTACCGGAAACACCGGAAATGTTTTCATTTTAAACATATTACTATTTACAGTTTTGTAGCATTACGAGATATGACATTTTTCTGGTATCACATAAACTTAAGTCTAATACATACATATTGTTTTACACAAAACTAACAATTATTATAACTAACAGTCTAATAAATCAGTGGGTGGCCACAGAAACACTTCCGTAAGTAAACACATAGTCCAGAACACAATAGTGAAGTGTTTATAAACACATAGTCCAGAACACAATAGTGAAGTGTTTATAAACCATTTTTATGCCATTCTAGTAACCATAATCTCTGTGGTCTGAAACAGTTCGGCTACAACAGCAGTTTGCACATTCTAAATTTTTACCTGTAGCTACAGTCGCTGTAAAAAGCCATTTTCAACACGCCCATTAAAAGAAACATAACTTCTCCGTCGAATTGATCACACTTATTTCCGTTCCACTCTTCTGATTGTCCATAAGGTCGGAAGTGTGCACGTTCGAATTCTGATGCCTCGTTCTAGTAATCGCTGTCCATAAATGGAGTGCAACAATTCTGGAAGAAAGGACCATAATTATTGTGTAAAGGAAAATCATATTTCTCGCTTTCAGATCGCTAGTACACACAAAATAAGGGTGAAGATAAGCAAGGAACTTACCACCTTGTCTGGCGTTCATAATTGCATTCAAGAATTCATCATGTTTTGTTGTTTGCTCCAGGGGAAATCAGCTGACGGTGCATTCAGCAAAAACTTTCCCGAGGAATGCCGAACTGGCCTTGGACTTGATGATTTCAATTGCTTTTTTCCCCTTTAAGCTTTGGCTCTCCGTCTTATGATGTAAGGTTAAAAAAAAAACCTGGAACACACAAAAGCAATCTTATATTGTTACTCAGCAGTTCTGGTGTACAACACAGTTCCGCCAACACTGCCAGTTGGAAGTTTGAACTTTAATATTTTTCCTTCAATATTTAATTACCTCTGCATCCTATTTTTACAGCGTCAACAAAAAAAAACCCCTTTAACAGTGAGTGGTTTGAAATAAGTTGATGTTTTGAATATAAAGTAACATATTCGTCGACTATTGGTCTGTTTGACGTGTAAATATCAACTGTTTATGTCTGTACAGTTCAAAGGAGTTTGACATTCGTTCCATTGGGACTCGGATCTTCGAGTCTCAGTATGAAAGGACGCAATGGGTTATTGCTATAGAGTGACGTCTTAATTATACGTCATAATGTGAAGTACACTGGGTATGGCAAAATGGAAGTGGTTAAATCGCTTCTAATATAGTTTTAAATGTCTAAAAACAATCATTTTCTGGGATGTCTAGATGTTATGGGCGATTTTGGCTCCATATCAGCTTCTCCATCGACTGTTGGAGGCCTCGTCTTTCCAGGTGAAATGATCATAAAATGAACCATACCTTAATACGGAAAGGGTGTACCTATAATTACAAAACAATAAGGGTTTAACAAAACAATGGCTCACAGAACTGGTATGAAACGGAGTTCGTGTACAGTATTTGGTATGACAACAACCATACTTATTGCTGCACTCATTCTGTGGATAAGTGACAGTAAAGTGCGTCTGAGAGAAATCTTCACCTGAAACTGAGGAGCCGACGAGTGAGTGAGTGAGTGAGTGAGTGAAGAGATTTGGGCGGCTGTTAACAGCGAGATCTTGAGAGCCGATGAGGGTGATAGAGGTGAGTATGGAGCAGCGCCGTATTGAAGGGGTGGGGGAATGGGGAGATCCCCGATAAAGCTCGCTGACCAACGGCATCATCCGGCACGATTCCCACATGCGAAAATCCGGTGACCCGGCCAGGGATTGAACACGGTACGCCTTGGTGACCCCCAGGAAGTCAACGAGATTGAATAGCAATGCTATATAACACTTCTCTGTCATGTGTGATGAGTAGAGACATGCAAAATTCGCGTTATTATTCGGCATCAGGCTGAACTTCACAGTACTGTATATACCGGGGCCGGCGTCGTTTCTCCATTGGCTGCTGCATAGAAGTGAAGCCACGCCCTTTCTTGCCGACCTGCATGGGATTGGGGTACACAATTGTGAAGTGTTTATTTATTGGCGCAGAGTTATCCAGGGTGTTTCAGATAACGTTATTGTCTAGTGTGTAACTTATTGCAAAGATACACATGTTTGAACTTTAACTTGTCCCCAAATAATAACGCGAATTTTGCAGGTCTCTAGTAATGATAATGACTCCCGTGAAATTTTAAGCCACCAAATAAAGATTAACCATCTGTATTTGTTGGAAATGTTCATAATATCCCAAATGTGACAATGATCGTAGCCACTTGAGTACATAGTTGATGCATTGCGCTGTTGGCATTATTAGCGGCCGTATAAGAACAGAATGTGACATTTGTTTGGAAAGAAATTTCAACACACTACCAAGAACCCCGCGTAAAATAAAGTTCTTACTAATCTTGACTTGGTACTGGCTACAATCGCATAGCTTTATTACGTAGGATTACCCAACTTCCAGGAAAAATGTGGCTCCTGTTGCCTGGTTTGATAGCAGCAATCATTTAGTATAGGGAAATATCTGTAAATGAAATTCAGGTTTTTAAAGCCAATCTTGAATATAGAGAGTGAGGCTGAATTCGACCGACAAAGCTAGCGGAATCCTTGTGTGCGTTTTAAACTAGAACGGTGGGTCCTTGACAGTTGCAATAAGAGGACCAATTTTGTTTCGTAGGTCATACTGCTCAATAAACCAGCATCAAACAATCATAATTCCCGACTGTAACGAAGGTTCCGGCAACAAGAGGGTGGCCACCCCTGTTGTCTTCGAAACGGGGAGTTTTTTGTTATTGTGAATTTGCTCTTAGGTAGAAGATCCCGCTAACATAAAACAATGTTCCGCAAATTGTACTTTCATCACACTTGGTTTCCTATATTTCGCAAAAATACTTTCCAAAATCTGCATTTTCGGGGACTTATTTCGTCCATAGTATTTAGTTTACGTACAAAGTGTCCTTTATTTGCCATTTAATTATGCATAAGCAATCACCCCACGAAGTTTGTCGATCGAATTCAGCCCCAACCTGTGTAAACATGAAATGAAATCTATGTGTAAGAAATGATACTATCAAACTCTGTATCAAAGCAAGTATATCGATTTGTTTCCCAGTAATATTTTTTATTTAATTGTTAAGTTTTCAGATCTTTCCAGGAAACTGGCCATACACTTAAAATGTTTCGACATCAAAGAAGAGTGTATTTGTATGATCAAAATAGTCCCTGGTGGTATCTATCCTTAACAGTAACGCCGAGAAACGATGAGGCTGAAGTGAGTATGGAGTGGCACCGGAATGCAAGGGCGGGGAAAATGGGAGATCCCTGAGAAAACCCGCTGACCAGCGGCATCGTCCGGCACTATTCGCAATCGCGAAAATCCAGCAGCGGCCCCGCTGGTATTCGAACCTCGTTCGCCAAGGTGGGAGGATATATATATATATATATATATATATATATATATATATATATATATATATATATATATATATAAAGGCCTACGTGAATGTCTGCACGCTGCACTACCTCCTTAACACATTTTAAACTCGTGTAATAAATTTGACTAAAATCAGTAGTCTTGCATTTTTATGGACACCTCTTTTGTAGATTTCGACTGTACTAGGGGCTTATTTTCAAAACAGTGTTTTTTAGAAATATATTTTTATCAGTATTGGTATTTTTTAAGAACTAATTTTCATAAGATTAAATTTAGAAATGTATTAATTTATTAGTTTGCCGTTTGGGAATATAGCGTCATTTGAAATAACACAAATTGTTATACAAGGCAATAGCTACAGCGAGCATTAAACTCGTTTATAAGTAGTCTCTATTGTCCGCCACTTTGTAAGATCAATTTTTGCATAGAAATAGTAGAACTAAGGTAATCTGAACTGATAAGTTCCTTATTCTCATAATATTATCCTAATTCTGTTTCGTATAGCACGCCATATCTCTGAATCCATTAAACCGATATGGATCCAGTTCGATATATTTGGCAGTAGAACTACCTGTCGTGTGCGCCAAACACTGCGTCCAAGAACTTCTTTACTTCGCTGTTTCGTATAGCACGCCATATCTCTGAATCCATTAAACCGATATGGATCCAGTTCGATATATTTGGCAGTAGAACTACCTGTCGTGTGCGCCAAACACTGCGTCCAAGAACTTCTTTACTTCGCTTTTTTCGAAGAAAGCTTTATTTGGAGAGAACAAAAAAAGCTTAAATATCAATTATGAACGGCTTCTCGATCAAATACCAAAACATTTGCAATAGAGGAACACCACAAAAAAAATCTGTTACTTATTTTCGAACATACTTCTGAAGCATATAAATTGATCGAAAAAAAATTTGGTGTCCTGAATTAACTACCGTGTCCACTAAATCCACGTTGTGATGGCTCAAATATGTCAACAATTTGGAAAGCAAAGCCTTGCTTCGCATACAACCAAGTTCTCTGCCCAATTTGTATCATTTCACCGTATGTAAAACTAACACCCGAGTTCGAAAAGTTAAGTCCTGCTTCAGTTTAGTGTAAGTAAAAATTCCCAGAAAAGTATATTGTATATGTTAACAACATACTAATTCTTGCCCATGTGTAAATAAAATAAGAAAAAATAAACTGAACATATATTCATTGTCCACAAATTCAAACGGCAGACTTACAACATGATGTTTAGAGCAAATGGGTCAGAATTTCACTCCAAAGATGTTGATTTAGGTACACAAATATTTGAAAGTCAACATAGGGCAATCAAAAGTTTGCTGATAACTTTGTGGACAAAGGTTTTGCCAGACTGATACATTTAGTTTGCATAATGTTTTTGCACAGGTGGCGTGAGAAATATCTTGGCAGAAATACATTAATATGGTAAAATATTTGTTCACTAAGTTAGTAGAAACCTTTACTCGAAGAGACCAGTCTATTATAGTTGGCCGTAATTGCCAAGAACTACTTCAAATGGCTGAAGCTGATCACAGATAGCTACATGAATAATAATAAAGGATAGGAAGAGCTGTCTTAAGACAAGTCCGGCTTGGTATAATTCTCCCCCCCCCCCCCTCTCTTCTACGCCCTTTCAAACGCTACTTAAAGTGGGAATCTTTTTCAATAAACTCACTGTGCAAAGATCGTGATTTTGACACTACTTTTTGAATTCAAACCAATGAATTTGGTGAATCATAAACAGCGGACTGGGAATTATATTATCTTAGTATGGCTTAATTACGTAATAAAATGTATTTTTTTTGCTAACTGTTTTTTAAATGTGTGCTTGCGCGCTAATCTAGGATCAGCTTACACATAACAAAAAAATTACACTACAAACGACACGCACAGCAATGACTTAACCGGGATTCGACCCCAGAACCTTGTCATCAGAAGTAACGCCATTGGGGACCTCGATCACAGAGGTTGCCTGCACAGCCATACAAATTAGTTGCAGATTGTTATCTCACAGCAAAGTACAAGTCGGGAATAATAAACCAAAATACTATGACAGTCGGTAGAAAATCCTGTTTACATCAGTGCCACTTTCACAATTGTTGTCAGAAGTATTACAAGTAGAGAATTCCGCCATCCTCACTTTGTTTACATCAGTGCCACTTCCACAAGTGTTGTCAGAAGTATTACAAGTAGAGAATTCCGCCATCCTCACTTTGTTTACATCAGTGCCACTTTCACAAGTGTTGTCAGAAGTATAACAAGTAGAGAATTCCGCCATCCTCACTTTGTTTACATCAGTGCCACTTTCACAAGTGTTGTCAGAAGTATTACAAGTAGAGAATTCCGCCATCCTCACTTTGTTTACCTTACGCTCATCAATGACGTATTAATGTTTCCATTTGTGATGCTCCAGTCAATCCATGCAAGATATGTGCCTCACACTCTAAATTCGGAAGTGTTAAAACTGCTTCTACTGGTTCCTAGTGACCAGAGCACTGAGTCACTAGTGGATAATACCTCATCAACTGGGAGATGCAGTAATAAAGTTCTCAATTTAATTCAGATATAGAGTGCAGGACCAACTTCTTTGAGCGATATGAATTTTTCACTCAAAAATGGTAATATATGGTGCTCCGAAAATTGCGGTTCGTTTAAACTATTGGAAACAACGGGGGAGCTTAATGTAACAAATTTGCAGTTTGTTACTATGCCATTTATTTAGCGTCTCTCGTGTTTCCCAATGATTCAACGTCTCAAAGATTCCAACTATCGTATTCTCAAGATAACATCTACAGCCAGTCAAGTGTTTCTGTGAAAGCTTGATTCAAAAAGGAGCTTAGAAGTGACTTCGAGTTGTGAGGAACGATCACTGGTACGGTGAAGTACGAACTTACTGAAACTCTGTGATTGAACGTAATACATACGAGAATAAACACTCTACATTTCTGATCGTGTTTTGTAATTGTCCTATCAAATTTACATAATGCACCACTTTTTAAATAGGTTTAGTTACGTGCAAGTCACAGTTCCATCAGTTCACAGTTTCGTCAAGACCTAACAAGTTGGTTTACATATAAGCAAACAATAACTCCCAGCACCTCAAACCCATTACTTAGATCGTTATCGCCTTTGTGATGTGGTGGATGGCATCATTGTCTCCCTTGGCAGATGCAAGTTTGATTTACGTCACAAACTGCTTGATTTTTGAAGAGGTTCGTAGGTTTCGCTTCCTTCCACGACCATGTCATCTGGCGCCACGACCATGTCACCTGGCGCCACGACCATGTCACCTGGCGCCAAGACCATGTCACCTGGCGCCAAGACCATGTCACCTGGCGCCACGACCATGTCACCTGGCGCCAAGACCATGTCACCTGGCGCCAAGACCATGTCACCTGGCACCACGACCATGTAACCTAGCGCCAAGACCATGTCACCTGGCGCCACGACCATGTCACCTGGCGCCACGACCATGTCACCTGGGGCCAAGACCATGTCACCTGGCGCCAAGACCATGTCACCTGGCGCCACGACCATGTAACCTAGCGCCAAGACCATGTCACCTGGTGCCACGTCCATGTCACCTGGCGCCAAGACCATGTCACCTGGTGCCACGTCCATGTCACCTGGCGCCACGACCATGTCACCTGGCGCACGACCATGTCACCTGGCGCCAAGACCATGTCACCTGGTGCCACGTCCACGTCACCTGGCGCCACGACCATGTCACCTGACGCCACGACCATGTCACCTGGCGCACGACCATGTCACCTGGCGCCACGACGTTCAGCCATGGGCGGTACGAATAATAATTCGGCACCATCAAGTAGGTTACTCTCACACAAAACAACAAATATTTCTTCCACTACATAGAGAGATAATATCACTTTAATTGTATTTGTGAATAATCGTTTTAGTATCGCATGTAAGAATGGTGGTACAATAATTAATACCAGTAAGACCAAAATTTCGGGTGTGGTGACTGCTCATGGCTTCTTATCCCGCGGTTGTTCTTCAAAAAGAATTCTCGTCATAAGTGCGTGGTAATAAGCCTCCAGCAACGAAGTGGAAGCGTTTAGAATTCTGAACTTACTTTTTTTAGAATTACTTTGTCAATTCTGCCGCTCAGTGTACGGGAATTACCCACAATATTATACTGTATACAACAAATATAATTATTTACCCTTTGTTGAAATTTTACAATCTGCAGTTTCCGAGTTGACCGCTCTTAGGGATTTCGAAGCCCGAGTCCTCATTCTGCCAAGCTTCATAAAGACACGCGTCACAGCTATCGCTGGATACCCCAATCACTTGTAGCTCATCAACATTTCAGCTCTTACTATTGGCCTTTTCAAACTTAGCCAAGTACGACTTGCTGCTCGGCAGTGCCAACTGTCCAAAACCATTTTATCCACTCTCTTTTACCAACTTTTTGTGCATGGTTCAGGCACTACACTAAGGGTATATTAATATTTAAATACACCTAAAATTAATTTTTCAGTGCAAGGCATGTCCAAAGTCACAATTTATTCTTTCAGTTAATCACAAGATTTTCCAGGTCCCCTTCAAACGAGCGTCTCTATTTTGTTGCCTGATGGGGCCAAAATGCTTTTGGTTGACTGTCACTGACCGGTATTTACCAATGACTGCAGTGGTAAGGGACCGGACTGTTTTCAGACGTGCAGTTTACCAACCGCATGCCGCTCCGATCACTTCCACCAACCCCACCACAACTACAGCACACTTCTTACCATGCGAGACACTATTGTCTGCTCGGAGTTTGTTCGCATCAGACTTGTATACAGACCTTCCGCCTAGTCATTCTCTTTATGGCACGAGCAGTGGCATCTCGTGCTAAATTACGGAATCTTTTGATACAGATTCTTTCAGTGTTTAAATGAATATACTGGAGCCAACCACAGCCGCAGACTTCGTGTTTACGTTTACGATGAGCAGGGGAGGAAGGAGCCTCAAACTTTATATACATATGTTCACGTTCAATTTAATCTCATTTCTCTGTGTTACTCACTGTGTGTCTTATTTTTAAATTAAAAATATAGTTTCTGCCCAAGAACTGTTATTTTAGAAATGAGACAAGCAATTTATCATAACTTAAGTTATGAATACTTAATTACATACTGAAGGAGTAGGGACCAATCAATATTAATCCGAAAAAGAGGGGGGGGGGTGGTGTGTCAGCTCCTTCTAACTGAAAAGTGCGGGGGGGGAGGTAGGGGCACCGCTCCCCTTGTGCCCCTGTACTTGGTGCAACTAGAGCCAGGAACATGGCTTCACCCTCATGTCTGTCGCCCAAGCGGGGCCACTTTTAGCCAGAGTGGGCTGGATGTGAAACCAGAGTCGTCGATCTAACAACAGGTTGGCTACGGCTGCTGGGCTCCAGATATTTTGGTGGTTCGATCCAGAGATCAAAATACATAGCTCGTGTCAAAACGGCGTTAGGACTTCCTTTGAGCCAGTCAAAGGTGCATTTTTACACATACGTATAAAAATTAATTTTTATGACATGAAGGAACAAAGACAGCAATTTCATAGCCTGTTTATTTACTATAAGAAAATTGTTTCACTAACTATATAAAAATTTAGGTTCTTTCACATTCTTTCCCGGATTTGTTATAAAGCATTAATACTGGGTTTATGTTGGTTTTTTTTTTTTTGCATGCTGCAGTTCAATGTTGGTAATTTAAGATTAAAATACATCCTATCATCCTATGTGGTAAGTAAAAAATGGAAGTCAAATTAATTATTTAAAACTGTTAGTTTTAGTTCATAAACTTACCCACATCTTTTTGAGGCTGCTTTCGAAACACGACTCACTTGCTGTACCAAAATCACCACTCTTAGTTTATATCCTCAAGAGTATATTTCTGTTGAAAAATACAACCGTTATTCTAAATATTCCAAATGGCTTTCATCAGTACAACTGGGCTCTTAAATAAATTACATAAATAAGTCTATAGGAGGCTTTAATAAGATCTGAATTAGTTTCAAACTGTGCACATATTCTTAATTGCCTTATTTACAGCAAAATTTGAGTCCGGTTTGAACTAGTACTAAACTAATCGTTACTGACCGAAATTAATCTCAAGATTCTCATTTGGGACGCGACCGAAAAAAAAAAACCGATTTCGAAACTGAAAACACGGACCAAATAATCGAATTTGATAATTTGAAAGAAAGGAAAGTTGCCAAGTTTTACTTAAACTTACACGCAGGGGAAAAAAAACTGGCATGCATTGCCATTATTAACAAATAAATTTCAACTAAAAACCCACTCATTACGTAATTCCTTGATTCGTGTGTTATGTCGATACTACTGTTGCTGCATATGCCTCGATCATTTCTAGTCGAGTCATATTTCATTGTATTTTCACTTCGTGTTGCGCAGTGCAAGTTTTAGTGAGAAGGCATATATAATTTTATATTTTATTTTCGTTCCCTGACAGAAACAGTATCCAATCCGGACTAAAATTTTGCTTTAAACTGTTCATGCATGTAAAAGTACGTACAATATAAAGATCAAAGTTACCTTCAGTATGTGTAGAACGCTCTCCGGTGCTTGCTGCAATATTGACGACAGTAACTGGATATTTTTTTATAGTTTTTAGCTGTTCATTATGTCAACAAAATACAATGGGTGGTAGTGGTGGCAATATGTGCTCTGGGTATTGTAATAATATTTTTTATCAAGTACACATGAATGTGACAATAATATGGTTTAATTTAATTTTAAGCGTCGTTTTCAAAATCTTATAAACCCTTTACAGTTTTAATTTTTAAGGAAAAAAACTGGATTAATATATAACATTTATTATTGTAAAATGCTTCAATTATAAAATTTAGATAATGTATATTTTATCACTGCAATCTAAGCTAATAGATCGTTTGGAATTTTAATGTGTTTTATCTTTCCATGATTATCGTTCAACACCAATTCTTCCTTTTACATTTTGTTGTTCTTACAGATGTGTTTCTTAATATTTGGTGCTGTGCATTTTCCGATGAAGTTTCTCTTGTACCAGTATCTATTCTCTTGTCTTGATTTACATTATCTGCTATCACTTCAGATCCTTCTTTTATATGAGTTATGTAAGTTCGTCTTTTCTTCGATCTTTGATTTCTTGGCGCCTGCGAATTGTTATTTATTTCTATTTTTGATGCAGTCCGGTTTCTTTGCGTGGTTGGCCTTTGTAAATTCGAAGCTGACTTCGTAGTGTGAGTTACTGGGTGTTCATATAATTCTCCTGTGTCACTGAGTTCGTCGTTGTGTATTGTTGTTCTACATGTTGTTGTGATACAATCGTTGCTGGAACTATTATTACTACCAGGCGAACCATTGCACATACGGAATCTTCCTCTGCTCCTCGATATTTTTCGTGGGTTACCATCAGTATTCGCATTGTTTATTGACTTCTCAGGCTGTTCTTTCCTAAAATAATCGGGCGACTCTGACGTAACCTGCGTATGGCCTCTAATCTTCAGGCCAAGGTGTTTTTGTGGTACTATTTCAGATGTATTCGGTACTAAAACATCTGTGGAATAACTACTTGCATGTGCCTTGGGTTTTTTTCCTTCGTTATGATGAACTTTTTTGGATCTATGTACCCCTTCACGGGCTTCGTCCTCAGTTTGTTTTTTCGAAGCCCTTCTTAAACTTTGTGAGCGATTTTTGTTTCCGGAACTTTTAGGTTCTTTGTGTATTTCTTGTTCCTTCATCCACTTGCCAATTCCAGTTCCGTGATCAACGAAATATACTAAAGATTGTGCCTCAAATGAATTTCCAAAATTTTGAACTTCTTCCGAGTGATTTTTCTGAGGATTTTCTGCAGAATTTTGTAATGAGTTCATAAACCTTGGTGATTTGGTATCCTCGTGAGTCTGATTAGTTTTTTTTGAGTTGGTTTTCTCTGTCAGTTTGGATGTAGATATTGTATGTTGTCGCATGAATTTGTCACCCATAGTGTCTAAGTACTCGTAAGGTGGAGAAAATGGTTTAGTAAACTTTGTTTCTTTAATATCGATATCGCTTCTTTTCCTATTTCCTGTTTGTGGCTTGATCTTACTTTCTTGCGCGGGTGTGCTACTTTTTGACATTTCTGTGAGCCATTTATCTATAAATTCATTCCTATCGCCCATTGTTTCTGATACATTTGTGCCACCCTCTGACACATATTTAGAATTATATGCTGTATAGTCCACGAGATCGCTTTCCTTAACTACAGGAGATTTCTTTGTGGTGTCCTCCAATTCGCGAGACAACATCTCTGCATCCTCTTCTCCTTCCTTAACCAATTCATCTACAAAATCACCTTGGGGAATGTATGTTCTGGTGAAAAATTCTTCTTTGGTAATCCTCCGATGTTCTACGGCAACTGATCTAGACGACGCTGTTGAAGTTATTGTACGTGGTGTTTCTGTAGTCCAAATCTCATTTTTTACATCGAGAGATATCGTAGACTCATCTAATTTTTTCACTTTCCTTTTTCTTTCTGTTACTCCAGAATTTTGTTTCGTGCGGTCGCTGAGTACAGGAGTATCCACGTTCGTGTTCCCTTGGCGATGTACCTTTCTAGTTCTAACAGGGTTCGAAGAAGATTTTTCCCTTTTCTGTGTCGATATTCTCGCAGACTGCGGTGAATTTATATTATCTCTTTCTGTATTAGAGCTCTTTCCTCTTTGAGTTCTTCTTTCTGTTACCATTGCTTCATGTTGGTCCATTCCATCTTTTATGGCGTCCACAGGTTTTGCTTTTTCTTTCTTTGGCCCACCCCTATGCTTTATGACATGTTGTTTCCCATCAGTATAAGTTTGTTGCTCCGTTCTTCGTCTTCCTTCATGTTGGTTTATCTTTCGCGCTGACTGCTTTCGCGTTTCTGTTTTACTAGATCTTTCATTATCTGTAGATGATTTAGTTCTACGAATTTTATTTTTTTTGCTTGAATTGGTGG
Organism: Dryococelus australis; assembly: GCA_029891345.1. Classification (NCBI taxonomy): domain Eukaryota; kingdom Metazoa; phylum Arthropoda; class Insecta; order Phasmatodea; family Phasmatidae; genus Dryococelus; species Dryococelus australis. The sequence goes on from CM056997.1 coordinate 2,531,541, forward strand.
TGTTATTTGCTAGCCCTGGAGCAACCTTGGAATTAAAATTAGTTGTAAAGTTATCTATTTTGGTGGACAATTTAGAATAATCAGAATTCAATGAATTTTGATGATGAAGTCTTTTTGTAGTTTCTTCTTTTGTGTTGTAGCTTGGTGTAATAGAATATTGTTGGCGTCCAGATAATTCTTGTTTGCTAGTTGATGCTTCTTTATTCAATTCCTTTTGATTATAAAGTATTTTTGTAGTTTTTTCAGTTGAAATAATGTTGTAGCTCGGTGTAATAGAATATAGTTGGCTTCCAGGTAATTCTTGTTCCCTAGTTGTTGCTGCTTTGTTCTTTGTTATAATACCATTTAATATTCTGTTGATTTCCTCTGGTGAAATTGTTATTACAGTGTTAGTGCTCTGAGACTGCAAGTTTTTATGCAGTTGCTTATGAGAAGAATTTGTTTTCATTTTCGATTTTCTGCTCGGTTTATTAAACACACTGGGTTTATTTTCAAACTTTATTTTCTGATCATAATTTTCGTGTGTGAAATCAAGCGTAGAATCGTAGATTAAATCAGGAACATTAGTTGAAGCATTTTCAAGGTAATAATTTGTGTCATAATCATGATTTCCTGCTTGTTCGAAAGACCGACTCGTGTTTTCATTGCTTTTCCGGGACTCCTCGCTAGTAATTTTATTATTTTCTTGATCTGACAATGGTACAGCCGATGATGGTGTTCTATTTACTTCAAGAAACGAATCTTGACTTTTACTACAGCCAACGTCATACTTAGGCTCGTTTCTTCTCCAGTCTGTGCTAATAGCCTCATCTTCTGCACTTTCCTTTTCCCGGCAAGTATATTTCATTTCTAAACTCTTCCCTGTCTTGGCTCTACGATCGTGTTTTCTTCTTACATTTCCATTACGACTATGGTGTCTGGGCCTGTGAGTTGTGCCTGCAGTTCTGTCTTCTAGTATTTTTTCGGTACTGGAAAGCCTATATTTTGAATTCCTTGATGTCGAGGCCCGTTGAGAACTTCTATATGAACCTCTGTTAATGATGTTATTTACTGATTGACCCTTCTTCTTTCGGGGCTCATTTACTGCTCGAGTGAATCTGCTATGTGAAAGACCTATTTGTAGGATATCCAACAGTTTTGGAAATGTGATTCTGTAGAGTTCAAGGAGTGTACTATTCAAACCATATTTTCCTGCTGGAATTTTTCCCACTTTAGATTTTGTGGTGTTTTGGTTGTCAGCTACAGTCACGTTGTTGGTCTTATCTAATGTCTGATTTTGAAAGTATCCTCCATGTTCGTTATTTTCTATAATATGTTCGCCTTTATTACTGTCAAAAACATTACTTGTAGATGATTCTTCTCCTAGCATGTCTTCATGTCCGCTTGTAGTGAGATTGTGTCGAGCTTCAGCATTTGTATTATATTTTATATCCATTTTTACTGCTGATACATTTCCTTGTTCAACTCCAGGATTGTTCATATTTTGAGGATAGCTTTCTCTTTGAGTATTTTCTGATGAAGTAAACACTATTTTAGTCATAAGTGCAGGGGAAGTCTTAAACGTGGTGCTGTCAAAGTTTTCCAATCCACGAAGTTCGGATTGATTTCCGATTCTGTATGGATACAAGGCATAAGGAGATTTAAGAGAATAATTCTGATCTGTTGATTTCCTAAGCATATTTCTGGAATTGTCACTTCCCTCTTGTATTAGTATTATATTGTTACCTTGAGAAGATGTATGGTTAGTTACGAATTCACTAAAAATACCTTGGCTTTTGTTATTTTCTTTATATCCGCGATTTATGTCGTCTGGGAATAATGGACTGCTCAGAGATGTATCATAAAAATACTTTGTAGGTCTAAACTCAGTCTTAACACTTACACCTTTAAAATGTGGAAAATACGATCCAGGTAATTCGTTATCGGCACTAAATAACTGTTTCTTAGGAACAATTTCTGGCTTAGAAGAAACTTCAGGGCAGCAGGCGCCATCTTGGGTTTGGTATGATTCTATCTCGTTTCTAGTTTTCAGCGGTATCGTAGATGACTCTGCCGCGTAACGATAAGGCATGTCGCCTTCTTTACTTGCATATGGTAACAAAGAGTAAAATGGATACATCTTTGTACCAAGCTGAGCAGATGCTCCATTACTTGGAACAGTTAAATGTGATGGTGGAAGTTCATTTTTTTCATCTTTGGCTACTTCTCCGTATTTTATGTTACCTACACCTTCAGAAAAGTTATAACCTTTTCCTGTGCTGGTCTGTAGCAAAAGGTCGAGAATAGTGAGTTTTGCAGGATGTGCATGTCTTTCAGATTTTGTAACGGCAACAGCTGATTGATCTGCGATAGGGGGATGGGCTGTGCTGCCTATTGACAGTTTTGATTCTTTTGGGACTTCCTTAAAACTTTCTGTAGGATTCCCAAAAAATTTTTCGAAGGCAAATAGAAATTCCTTTTCACTCCCCTTGACATCAAAATCTTTTTTTAATTTTGGAAGCATTGCTTCAGGTTCCACAACATGTGATAACGTAGTAGGTATTTCCGACTTGGTTGTGGGGAAATTTTTAAGAGGAATTTTAATGATTTTTTCACGTAAATTTGTTTCTGAGATGCACGTATGATTATCGTACATGTCAGAACAGTTTTGCAATGGCATACCCTCATTTTTCGTAGAACTAGCCATTTCTGTTGTGCTGAGTAACGAACTTACCATATTACTCAAATTTGAATTTTCAGGTACACTTTCTGTCACTTGCGAAGTTTCTAAATTCTCTGGCACATCAACCACAGCAAACTCACTAAAGTGATCTTGCTCGAAAATTGTTGATGGCTGTTTTAGTGGAGTTGAATTCTTGTCAAAGAGAAGTGTGGTCAATTCTGGAAACTCTTTCTTATAGCTGTGTGAGCCTTTATAATTTAGAGTTCTGAGAAGTCCTATTGTCGATTCTTTCGGTGCAAGTGACATATTTGATTCTCCTTTCCCAGCATTTATTTTGTAAATCAGGCTGTTCGAGTTAGAAAGTTCAGGCATACGTTCATTTAAAAGTGATGTTTCATGATGAGTGATAATTTGATCCTCTCGTTTCCCATCAGGCGTAGAAGAACCGACCAAAGTTATATTAATATTAGAGATATTTGATTTCTGGTTACTTGTTGACATATTTTTATTTTGTTTCATGATACTTGGATATTCAATTATACGAAATTTGAAAAACTGGGGCAAGAGCGCCTTTTCAAAATTATTCACCGTTCCCTTATTCAATTTCGGGTACAGAAATATGTGACCATTCGTCGGAGCTGAAACAAATGTGTTACTATTCATCACAGTTTTAAATTGATTACCAACCTTCTTCATTCGTGGAGTTGCTTCGGGCGCTGTGTAGTTTTTATACGTTTCTTCAAAAGCTGGGATAAGTTGAGGGGAATTCAAGTTATTCACTGGCTTTGTAACATTATTTTTTAACTCCAAAGTATTCACCTCGTCAGTCTTACTGCCGACATGAGAATAAGACAACTTTGGTTGCTGTGGCACTAAAGGGTTAGTTTCTGATGATCTCAAATATTTGTCATCACGATCGCCACCAAGCATATGCGAAATATTTGTGGAAATTCCCTGACTCCAAGATAAAGGAATATGGTTTCTGGCATATGCGTATACAGGATCAACATAAGAATGTGGACTCGTACTCTCGTTCTCTAGGATCGGCTCCGCGGTTCTCAGACCTGTATCTCCCATTTCCCGCGTGAGAAGCTCTTCTGCAGTTTCCTCAACTTTCTCAACCAACTTTCCCGCGTGATTGTATTTATTCTCGCTGCTGTGATACGCGGGATCATCTCTACTCGTGACCTGGTCGTTTTCGGCTTCCCCGGAGTTTCCAGCGCTTTCTTCGAAGGCTGCGGGGTTGAACGCAGCGTCTTCGTGGATATACTCGGAGTAAACTTCGCTCACCTTCCTGGTCACCTCGACTTCCTGAAGTGGGGCAGCTGCCGCGGTCCGCTGAGCAGGTGCCGGCTTCAAGATGTCTGTCCCCGGCTCTACCACAACCCCCGCACCTGAGGGATGGACCACCCACCCTCCTAGCCCTGCGTGATACCCTTCAGTAGGAGTACTCCCTAGATACTCTCCTGAACTATCCATCAATACTGAAGTCTGATAGGCTTCATCTTCTTGGCTCCCACTACCTAGTTTTGGAAACATGGAAAGTGACAACGAAACGGATAGGAATATAAACATTAGATTCGCTGGCATGTGATATCCCAGTGATTCTAACATCTTGTAGTTCTCTAAAGTACTATTGACTATTATAACTCGCCATATTTATGTATTGCTCGAAACAAAATTACTTCGAATAAATGCGTGACTACCCTGATACGCATTACCCCATGATACTAATGTCATATGACGAAGAATGACACGAACACCTGTTGATGAAATACGGCCATAAACTTGCGTGTTGAATAGCTTTAGTGCCTATGAAATTATTAGCGTTTTGTTACAGCTAAAAATGAGTAACGCGCTCTTATCTGGTACTCAGTCCTTCTGGATGTGCTGAAGAAAGTCCACGACGCACAATTCACTGCGATGTAATCCCGCACCAGTGCAAGACAGTTGTCGAACTATTTGAAAGTCGTCGTTTGGCGCGGCATTTATGAACTCCCGCCGCACGGTCGAGCGGCTAAAGGAGAGGAAAGTAAAGGAGAAAGTGAGCGTGAAGTCTGCTCTATCTCTTGCTCCGCTTCACTGGAGCTGGAATTCGGGTCGTCAGCACTATCTTACCGTCACTTATCCAGCGACAAAACACATGCGAGCTAATTACCAACGCGATCCTCTTCCCAAAACACACTGGAAGATTTGTTTGCCTTCGACCATAGACTAAAGACGAGGTGGCCTGATTTCTCGTCTTCTGCACACATACCCACCATTGACCCACCACAAAACACCATAACTGTCAAAGTCACATGGTTAACAGTGATGAACGTGTTTGTTTTTATCTTAATTTTTATAAGATAAGCACTTAAATATTATTAAAATATTTCTACCTATTACAGAAGAAAAGAACAATCAAGTTTATTACCAGATACACGTACATCCCTGTTTTAGAAAGTGATTTGAATTTATTTACTAAGCATCTTACAAGTGCCCCAGTGCAAACTTCAGTAGGTGTTCGTCTTGTAAGCAAGGCTATAAAATAATAGACTTTTATTAGCACAGTATTTGATTATGATGGTTAGTTAATTTGACAAAATTATGAAGGATTACTTTATTCATTTTATATAAAAAAATTTATGGTTGCTACTCTTTGGAACTGTAGCGAGGTTGGTTTACTATGGTCCATTTGCGGTTACTTCCTACTTTTCTGAAGCCCTGCTTAAGTTGTAATTCTAGGATCTACCTCCGTCTAATGCAAACAAAGCTTAACCGAGTCTTGAAAAATACACCAATGGGACAGCGCACCACCTTCGCGCGCATTCAGTGTATTGTTATTCTACATAACAACTATTTTTACTAGGCATTAGCAACACACCTATATTCTCCCCGTTTTTATTTAAAATAATTATAAATTATATATTAAATATAAATGAATGTTCAATTGGACCAAAACTGAGTTTCTTTTACCTTAACATAAGTATAAAATGTTTGGGATGCATGACATGCAGGCATATTTAGTAAACAATCCAACAAAGTCATACAAGGGGTGATTATTCAAATGTTAGATTCAAAAAGTGCGAATAAACAGCGAATAGACTATGGAGCAACTTGCACCAGGCCTCCGATTCCACGGACAATTTACTGTCATCATACGACGAAAACCATATTTTTTTTTCTTCATAATATCCTTACAAGTAAGAACGTAATCATACAGAGCATTAAACAGTGTATGTATGTAGTCGAGAGCTGTTTTGAAGTTGGAAGCACACTGGACTGGCATGACCAGAGCGGTTATGGTGCAGATCACCCTCTAGAGATACATACACTGGTTAGCACAGTCCTGCTACATACAGTACGTAAGCAAAATGCGCCCTGGTTACCTGAGTGTCAGCACAGTCCTGCTACATACAAAACGTAAGCAAACTGCGCCCTGGTTACCTGAGTGTCAGCACAGTCCTGCTACATACAGTAAGTAAGCAAACTGCGCCCTGGATACCCGAGCGTCAGCACAGTCCTGCTACATACAGTACGTAAGCAAACTGCGCCCTGGATAACCGAGCGTCAGCACAGTCCGTCCTGCTACATACAGTACGTAAGCAAACTGGGCCCTGGATACCCGAACGTCAGCACAGTCCTGCTACATACAGTACGTAAGCAAACTGCGCCCTGGATGCCCGAGCGTCAGGACAGTGCTGCTACATACTGTACGTAAGCAAACTGCGCCCTGGATGCCCGAGTGTCAGCACAGTCCTGCTACATACAGTACGTAAGCAAACTGCGCCCTGGGTACCCGAGTGTCAGCACAGTCCTGCTACATACAGTACGTAAGCAAACTGCGCCCTGGTTACCCGAGTGTCAGCACAGTCCTGCAACATTCAGTTCGTAAGCAAACTGCGCCCTGGATACCCGAGTGTCAGCAAAGTCCTGCTACATACAGAACGGAAGCAAACTGCGCCCTGGATACCTGAGTGTCAGCACAGTCCTGCTACATACAGTACGTAAGCAAACTGCGCCCTGGATACCTGAGTGTCAGCAAAGTCCTGCTACATACAGTAAGTAAGCAAACTGCGCCCTGGATACCCGAGCGTCAGCACAGTCCTGCTACATACAGTACGTAAGCAAACTGCGCCCTGGATAACCGAGCGTCAGCACAGTCCGTCCTGCTACATACAGTACGTAAGCAAACTGCGCCCTGGATACCCGAACGTCAGCACAATCCTGCTACATACAGTACGTAAGCAAACTGCGCCCTGGATGCCCGAGTGTCAGCACAGTCCTGCTACATTCAGTTCGTAAGCAAACTGCGCCCTGGATACCCGAGTGTCAGCAAAGTCCTGCTACATACAGAACGTAAGCAAACTGCGCCCTGGATACCTGAGTGTCAGCACAGTCCTGCTACATACAGTACATAAGCAAACTGCGCCCTGGATACCTGAGTGTCAGCACAGTCCTGCTACATACAGTACTTAAGCAAACTGCGCAATGGATACCTGAGTGTCAGCACAGTACTGCTACATACAGTACGTAAGCAAACTGCGCCCTGGATACCTGAGTGTGAGCACAGTCCTGCTACATACAGTACGTAAGAAACCTGCGCCCTGGATACCTGAGTGTCAGCACAGTCCTGCTACATACAGTACGTAAGCAACTTGCGCCCTGGATACCTGAGTGTCAGCACAGTCCTGCTACATACAGTACGTAAGCAAACTGCGCCCTGGGTACCCGAGTGTCAGCACAGTCCTGCTACATAGAGTACGTAAGCAAACTGCGCCCTGGTTACCCGAGTGTCAGCACAGTCCTGCAACATTCAGTTCGTAAGCAAACTGCACCCTGGATACCTGAGTGTCAGCACAGTCCTGCCACATACAGTACGTATAGCAAACTGCGCCCTGGATACCCGAGTGTCAGCACAGTCCTGCTACATACATCGTAGCAAACTGCGCCCTGGATACCCGAGTGTCAGCAAGTGCTTCTACAGACAGTACGTAAGCAAACTGCGCCCTGGATACCCGAGCGTCAGCACAGTCCTGCTACATACAGTACGTAAGCAAACTGCGCCTGGATACCCGAGTGTCAGCACAGTCCTGCTACATCAGTACGTAGCAAACTGCGCCCTGGATACCCGACGTCAGCACAGTCCTGCTACATACAGTACGTAAGCAAACTGCGCCCTGGATACCCGACTGTCAGCACATGTCCTGCTACATACAGTACGTAAGCAAACTGCGCCATGGATACCCGAGTGTCAGCACAGTCCTGCTACAAACAGTACGTAGCAACTGCGCCCTGGATACCTGGTGTCAGCACCCGTCCTGCTACATACAGTACGTTAGCAAACTGCGCCCTGGTTCCCGAGTGTCAGCACAGTTCCTGCACATACAGTACGTAGGCAAACTGCGCCCTGGATACCCGAGTGTCAGCACAGTCCTGCTACATTCAGTACGTAAGCAAACTGCGCCCTGGATACCCGAGTGTCAGCACAGTCCTGCTACATACAGTACGTAGGCAAACTGCGCCTGGATACCCGAGTGTCAGCACAGTCTGCACATACAGTACGTAAGCAAACTGCGCCCTGGATACCCGAAGTTGTCAGCACAGTCCTGACTACATACAGTACGTAAGCAAACTGCGCCTGGATGCCGAGTGTCAGCACAGTCCTGCTACATACAGTACGTAGCAAACTGCGCCCTGGATACCCGAGTGTCAGCACAGTCCTGCTACATACAGTACGTAGCAAACTGCGCCCTGGTACCGAGTGTCAGCACAGTCCTGCTACATACAGTACGTAGCAAACTGCGCCCTGGTTACCGAGTGTCAGCACGTCCTGCTACATAAGTACGTAAGCAAACTGCGCCCTGGATACCCGAGTGTCAGCACAGTCCTGCTACATACAGTACGTAAGCAAACTGCGCCCTGGATACCCGAGTGTCAGCACATTCCTTGCTACATACAGTACGTAGCAAACTGCGCCCTGGATACCGAGTGTCAGCACAGTCCTGCTACATCACAGTACGTAGGCAAACTGCGCCCTGGATACCTGAGTGTCAGCACCAGTCCTGCTACATAAAGTACGTAAGCAAACTGCGCCTGGATTACCCGAGTGTCAGCACAGTCCTGCTACATTACAGTTACGTAAGCAAACTGCGCCCTGGATACCCGAGTGTCAGCACAGTCCTGCTACATACAGTACGTAGCAAACTGCGCCCTGGATACCCGAGTGTCAGCACAGTCCTGCTAACAACAGTACGTAAGCAAACTGCGCCCTGGATACCGAGCAGTCAGCACAGTCCTGCTACATACAGTACGTAAGCAAACTGCGCCCTGGATACCTGAGTGTCAGCACAGTCCTGCTACATACAGTACGTAAGCAAACTTGCGCCCTCGGTAATTACCTGAGTGTCAGCACAGTCCTGCTACATAAAGTACGTAAGCAAACTGCGCCCTGGTTACCCGAGTGTCAGCACAGTCCTGCAATATTCAGTTCGTAAGCAAACTGCGCCATGGATACCCGAGTGTCAGCACAGTCCTGCTACATCCAGTACGTAGGCAAACTGCGCCCTGGATACCTGAGTGTCAGCACAGTCCTGCTACATACAGTACGTAAGCAAACTGCGCCCTGGATACCCGAGTGTCAGCACAGTCATGCTACATACAGTACGTAAGCAAACTGCGCCCTGGATACCTGAGTGTCAGCACAGTCCTGCTACATACAGTACGTTAGCAAACTGCGCCCTGGATACCTGAGTGTCAGCACAGTCCTGCTACATACTGTACGTAAGCAAACTGCGCCCTGGATACCCGAGTGTCAGCACAGTGCTTCTACAGACAGTACGTAAGCAAACTGCGCCCTGGATACCCGAGTGTCAGCACAGCCCTGCTACATACAGTACGTAAGCAAACTGCGCCATGGATACCCGAGTGTCAGCACAGTCCTGCTACATCCAGTACGTAGGCAACTGCCCCCCTGGATACCTGTGTGTCAGCACAGTCCTGCTACATACAGTACGTTAGCAAACTGCGCCCTGGATGCCCGAGTGTCAGCACAGTTCTGCCACATACAGTACGTAGGCAAACTGCGCCCTGGATACCCGAGTGTCAGCACAGTCCTGCTACATACAGTACGTAAGCAAACTGCGCCCTGGATACCTGAGTGTCAACAAAGTTCTACGGAAAGCACTGGACGACGGCCGATGAATGTTTGGGCCCAGCTACACTATACAGTATTTGAAATATGCACTTTCAAAATCGTCAGTCGTTTTCATATCACTGCCCTTCTTTAAAGATGTTTAGAATAACCGGCAAATATTCATTTATCGCGTCATTTAAGTTTAATTTATTGTGGCGAATATTTTCCTTCTGTTTTTACAGAATCATCTTCAATGGCGCACGTCGTATAAAATAACAATTGATTGTGACTATAAAATTATCACAATAGTTTAACGTGGGCAATATATACTATTTTCCTTATAAATTATAAATATTTTATATCTTTATAGGAAACGGATTTTTGAAGTATCCTGCTTACCTCAGATATGGAGAACCAGAAATCCTTTGCCCAAGTTTCTAAAATACCCTGAGCGTCACAGATTGCAAATGTATGTTCTATTAACAATCACATGTCGAGAGAAAATCCACATAGCCTACCGACGCCATCTAACCGGAAATCAGATAGTGGATTGTAACAACAGTTTCGTACCATGCAACTGATGTGTTGAGCTCCACAGAGATGAAAGTCTGGACGATCTGGTCGGGGTTTGCTGAGAAGCGATTTATAACATTTCCCAATTCTCACGGCACGTCCTACATGAAATATTATTCGTCAAACGTCACAGCGAACTCTCACAGTCTGACTACACGACTTCGTAAAAATCCTTCAACTGTTGGTATGCTGCTGGCTAAGACGTCTCGGCACATTGCGATGTTAGATGTATTCGTTGTCATCGTCAACTGTGCCCTCGCTTCGTACTCAGGATCTTCGTATCTCCGAAGATGCAACACCTAACAGATATTTCCTTCGAAGGAAAGCTTGCCGAGTGCCACAAGGGTTTACTCAATGGCGGGTGTTTTGTTTGCTCTGGCGCAACATATGTGTACACACAAGCACAAACAAACACAAACACCGACTGATATGAAATAACACCGACATCGCTCAGCATGTTGTGTGGGACGGCAAACCGATCATTTTTCAAGAAAGGCTCATGTTTGGAAAAGCATAGTTTGGGCGTTGTGCGGAGTCAAAGTTTGACAACGCGTCGGAGATGGTGGTCGGTGTGCCTTCCACATAGTGTCCCCAACCCAACAAGAGCATCACATGGTGCAGTATATTACACAAGGGGCTCGAGTTGTCAATTACAATAGTCGATTACAGAGCTTATATCGGCGGTGAAGAGACTGACAGTCACTTGGTTGTGTACAGTAATTCAGCCACTGCGTGGATTAGTGCTATCACGTCCTCCTGCGACACCATGCGCTTAATAGTAGCTCAAAGAAGATTTGGTCTAGGGGTGTCAACATTGTCGGTATTATTTGAATAAGCCAATATATACGTGCGTATATGTGTATATACATACACATACATACATACTTAAAAAATTTAAGATATTTTTAAACTACATGCAAAAGTTCGAACCACGGCATTTAAGGGTTAATACAAAAAATAAATAATTTTATAAAAATGTTCGGAAAATCCATATAGTATTTGGACATCGGAGTTAGCAAAACAGCTCCGCGAGTACGCAACTGTAAGTACCTACGTGCACAAACAAGATGGCGCGTGTCAGAAAGGCCAACAGAACTGGCTCATCATGCAGCGATCGCCTGTAAATAGGCCGCAGTGAATATACCTGCAGAACCTACATCGCCAACACTGCTGTTTGTGTATTGCTGCAAATAAATGCATTTACTACTCAACTGCTAATCCAGCATTGTTCATGTTGTTTGACACACGTGTACTGTACCAATAAGCAGCCACTAGTGGCGCCACGTAACTCTTGTTCATGATGCCATATGTGCAGGCGCTTTCCGCATGGAGCGCCACTTACACTCACCTTCGTGGGATGCAACTTGCACTCAACGCAAGTACATCGAGTTGCGGACTACCGGCGCTGTTTTCATCACTTCAATGTCAATCAAAATACCGTTCCGACATTTCGTTACTAAGATTTCTAGTTTATATTGGCCCATATACACTGTGATTTGAATTTCGACAGGTAGTTGAAAAACACTTATTTATATAGGGCCTACAAACACACACACGCGCGCGCGCAAACACATTTTGATGTAATAATACGTGTAAAAACACGGACAAATAATTCCTCGCCGAAGAATATAAAATTTGGATGCAAGTCACCCGTCCTCTATTTCAAATATTAAGATCAGTATTTAAATGGATTATATAATACTCGATGCCCGTGTACTGCACAATCTTTAATCTCCCCGCTCTGCCTCTGATACGAGAGGTGGGATTTCTCTGTAGCTAATTTTCCTCCTTCTTAGTAGCTGCAGCAATGACAGTAACTGAAAAGTACAAGTCAAACAGCGCAGTATTTACAGACACTTCACTAACCTATGCAAACAAAAATCATGAAACGTTCAAAACGCCCTCCTCGAGCTTAACTGTAGAAGTTTACGCGGCATGTTAAAGATTGGCGTATTCTTTAGATCAGTGCATCTTCTTTGTTCTCAGAGAGTGATGATCATCTATAAGAAATCCTCGACATATTCTACATGACATGGGTCTCGTACACGCACGCCTTCACAAATCCCTACAGCCAGAAGTCTAATGGATTGAGATCAGACGAGCGTGGTGGGCAAGCAACAAGCTCCCAGTTCGCCAAACGGCAAGTGCTGTGTTGAGGTGATCACATAGAGATCTGGTGATACGAGGCTCAGCTTTTGTAGCCACATGCTGTCTATTACAGGGAACAGTCGGCATTTATCTGCTACGAACTTTGCAATGTGAGCCGCAAAACTAATTAATAGTATATTCGTCATTTCAAATGGCGCAGCAGCAAGTATGGCCTAATAAGAGGGTCACTCAACATACCAGCCCAAATACCAATAACAAACAGTTGCTGTTATTCTCTCGTTGAAGTTTTGCACTGTATTTGTATTTGTACCAGAACTTACTTGTAAACTTGTTGCCAAAGATAATTTTGTAACACTACAAACACATTAGAGAAAAGTTTACACAGCCTTGGCGTGGAATGTGTATAACTAATAAATTTTACGAGGAACATGTTGTATGCTTCAAATTTATTATAAACATTGAGCCACGTAAATATTTTATGTTTCTAAAAATTTGAGATGCCGTGGTGGTGAAGTGGTTAGACTACTCGCCTCCCAACAAGACGAACCAGGTTAGATTCCGGTGTGGTCGTGCTCGGATTTTCGCACGGCGCTGCTCCTTTACCTGCCTAGCTTCACCCTCATCGGCTCTCAAATCTCGATGTTAAGAGCTGCCCAAACATCTTCACACACTTCACTCATTAAAGTTATGTGTTTTGTATGTATATATATATATATATATATATATAAATGTGTGTGTGTGTTTGTGTGTATGTATATATATATATATATGTGTGTGTGTGTGTATGTATGTATATATATATATATATATATATATATATATATATATATATATATATATATATATATATATATATATATATATATATATATATATATATATATATATATATATATATATATATATATATATATATATATATATAATATTTTAGCTATACAGACACAATAGCATCTTTGGAATCAAGTTTTCAAAGAATTCTTTGAAACAAGTACAGATATTTTTTGTACTTCGTTGAGGGGTTTCCTTCATCCCAAATGTGGATGTTGCGACAGATGAAATAGCTTTTTCGTTCGAATGTTGCTTTTATTAGAAACATTACTACCCCGGAGAAATCAGGAACCATTACACTTTACTGCAAGAAACATGGACAGTAATCTCTGAAGTCAGCGTGATCTACTGGCCCTTATGTTTGTTACTATAACTTTTCCCACATGACAATGTCCCAGCAGTTGTTCATGCCCAACACGCCGTAATGTGGCTTGCGAGGTATAGGCTGTTCACGGTTAATTGAGCACTTTTGAAAGGATTGCGTAAGATCTACTTGTATACATGTTGCGCGTTTTTCCGCCTTATGTAAAATTAATATTGTCATGAACCTTATATATTTATTCGTGCGTTGGACATGTGAAACTGTGAAATTATTAGAAAAATAATTATTGTACAAATATGCTCATTTTGACACTTTGATGCATAAAAAATTAGAGAAAGCTAGATAAATAATTTAAGTTATTACAAATGGTTACCTAACAATTTTTTTTCGACGTTAATATATGGAACTACTTTCTCCTCCATCATTACCAACTTACTGGGCGAATGTCACTCATTGCGCCCGTTAATATATGGAACTACTTTCTCCTCCATCATTACCAACTTACTGGGCGAATGTCACTCATTGCGCCCGTTAAAATATATGCAGGTAGGGGGCAGTGACTTGTTTCCAGGGTTGATTTCAAAAGTGCTCACTTTATAGTGAACAGCCTTTAGGTAGACATTATACGCGCGAGAGCAAGTATCATTTTTCACTTCGCCGTCCAACATCACCTCTCCGAAGAGCGGATTACGAACTGTTCTGGCCGACTACTGTACATCCGTCTCGTACCTGTTTCCACTAGTTCCTATGTAGTATTACCGTATATGTGGTGTTTAGTACAGAGTACACACGTTCAGTTCCTTGAACCTCGCCACACTGCACAACAAGACCGTCAGCACTGAGCTTGTGTACACATGCGTCTAGTACCTGTTTCCACTAGTTCCGTAGTATTACCGTATATGTGGTGTTTAGTGCAGAGTACACACGTTCAGTTCCTTGAACCTCGCCAGACTGCACAACAAGACCGTCAGCTCTGAGCTTGTGTACACATCCGTCTCGTACCTGTTTCCACTAGTTCCTATGTAGTATTACCATATATGTGGGGGGGGGGGGGGGGGGGGGGGGGGGGTTTTTTTTTTTTTTTTTTTTTTTTTTTTTTTTTTTTTTTTGGTGTTTAGTACAGAGTACACACGTTCAGTTCTTGAACTCGCCACACTGCACAACAAGACCGTCAGCACTGAGCTTGTGTACACATGCGTCTAGTACCTGTTTCCACTAGTTCCTATGTAGTATTACCGTATATGTGGTGTTTTAGTGCAGTGTACACACGTTCAGTTCCTTGAACCTCGCCAGACTGCACAACAAGACCGTCAGCTCTGAGCTTGTGTACACATCCGTCTAGTACCTGTTTCCACTAGTTCCTATGTAGTATTACCGTATATGTGGTGTTTAGTGCAGAGTACACACGTTCAGTTCCTTGAACCTCGCCAGACTGCACAACAAAGACCGTCAGCACTGAGCTTGTGTACACATCCGTCTCGTACCTGTTTCCACTAGTTCCTATGTAGTATTACCATATATGTGGTGTTTAGTGCAGAGTACACACGTTCAGTTCCTTGAACCTCGCCACACTGCACAACAAGACCGTCAGCACTGAGCTTGTGTACACATCCGTCTCGTACCTGTTTCCACTAGTTCCTATGTAGTATTACCTATATGTGGTGTTTAGTGCAGAGTACACACGTTCAGTTCCTTGAACCTCGCCACACTGCACAACAAGACCGTCAGCTCTGAGCTTGTGTACACATCCGTCTCGTACCTGTTTCCACTAGTTCCTATGTAGTATTACCGTATATGTGGTGTTTAGTACAGAGTACACACGTTCAGTTCCTTGAACCTCGCCAGACTGCACACCAAGACCGTCAGCTCTGAGCTTGTGTACACATCCGTCTCGTACCTGTTTCCACTAGTTCCTATGTAGTATTACCGTATATGTGGTGTTTATGTGCAGAGTACACACGTTCAGTTCCCTTGAACCTCGCCACACTGCACAACAAGACCGTCAGCTCTGAGCTTGTGTACACATCCGTCTCGTACCTGTTTCCACTAGTTCCTATGTAGTATTACCATATATGTGGTGTTTAGTGCAGAGTACACACGTTCAGTTCCTTGAACCTCGCCACACTGCACAACAAGACCGTCAGCTCTGAGCTTGTGTACACATCCGTCTCGTACCTGTTTCCACTAGTTCCTATGTAGTATTACCGTATATGTGGTGTTTAGTACAGAGTACACACGTTCAGTTCCTTGAACCTCGCCAGACTGCACACCAAGACCGTCAGCTCTGAGCTTGTGTACACATCCGTCTCGTACCTGTTTCCACTAGTTCCTATGTAGTATTACCGTATATGTGGTGTTTAGTGCAGAGTACACACGTTCAGTTCCTTGAACCTCGCCACACTGCACACCAAGACCGTCAGCTCTGAGCTTGTGTACACATGCGTCTAGTACCTGTTTCCACTAGTTCCTATGTAGTATTACCGTATATGTGGTGTTTAGTGCAGTGTACACACGTTCAGTTCCTTGAACCTCGCCACACTGCACACACAAGACCGTCAGCTCTGAGCTTGTGTACACATCCGTCTCGTACCTGTTTCCACTAGTTCCGTAGTATTACCGTATATGTGGTGTTTAGTGCAGAGTACACACGTTCAGTTCCTTGAACCTCGCCACACTGCACAACAAGACCGTCAGCTCTGAGCTTGTGTACACATCCGTCTCGTACCTGTTTCCACTAGTTCCTATGTAGTATTACCGTATATGTGGTGTTTAGTGCAGAGTACACACGTTCAGTTCCTTGAACCTCGCCAGACTGCACAACAAGACCGTCAGCTCTGAGCTTGTGTACACATCCGTCTCGTACCTGTTTCCACTAGTTCCTATGTAGTATTACCATATATGTGGTGTTTAGTGCAGAGTACACACGTTCAGTTCCTTGAACCTCGCCACACTGCACAACAAGACCGTCAGCTCTGAGCTTGTGTACACATCCGTCTCGTACCTGTTTCCACTAGTTCCTATGTAGTATTACCGTATATGTGGTGTTTAGTGCAGAGTACACACGTTCAGTTCCTTGAACCTCGCCACACTGCACACAAGACCGTCAGCTCTGAGCTTGTGTACACATCGTCTCGTACCTGTTTCCACTAGTTCCTATGTAGTATTACCGTATATGTGGTGTTTAGTGCAGAGTACACACGTTCAGTTCCTTGAACCTCGCCAGACTGCACAACAAGACCGTCAGCTCTGAGCTTGTGTACACATCCGTCTAGTACCTGTTTCCACTAGTTCCTATGTAGTATTACCTATATGTGGTGTTTAGTGCAGAGTACACACGTTCAGTTCCTTGAACCTCGCCAGACTGCACACAAGACCGTCAGCTCTGAGCTTGTGTACACATCCGTCTCGTACCTGTTTCCACTAGTTCCTATGTAGTATTACCATATATGTGGTGTTTAGTGCAGAGTACACACGTTCAGTTCCTTGAACCTCGCCACACTGCACAACAAGACCGTCAGCTCTGAGCTTGTGTACACATCCGTCTCGTACCTGTTTCCACTAGTTCCTATGTAGTATTACCGTATATGTGGTGTTTAGTGCAGAGTACACACGTTCAGTTCCTTGAACCTCGCCACACTGCACACCAAGACCGTCAGCTCTGAGCTTGTGTACACATCCGTCTCGTACCTGTTTCCACTAGTTCCTATGTAGTATTACCATATATGTGGTGTTTAGTGCAGAGTACACACGTTCAGTTCCTTGAACCTCGCCACACTGCACAACAAGACCGTCAGCTCTGAGCTTGTGTACACATCCGTCTCGTACCTGTTTCCACTAGTTCCTATGTAGTATTACCGTATATGTGGTGTTTAGTGCAGAGTACACACGTTCAGTTCCTTGAACCTCGCCACACTGCACACCAAGACCGTCAGCTCTGAGCTTGTGTACACACCGTCTCGTACCTGTTTCCACTAGTTCCTATGTAGTATTACCTATATGTGGTGTTTAGTGCAGAGTACACACGTTCAGTTCCTTGAACCTCGCCAGACTGCACAACAAGACCGTCAGCACTGAGCTTGTGTACACATCCGTCTAGTACCTGTTTCCACTAGTTCCTATGTAGTATTACCATATATGTGGTGTTTAGTACAGAGTACACACGTTCAGTTCCCTTGAACCTCGCCACACTGCACACCAAGACCGTCAGCTCTGAGCTTGTGTACACATCCGTCTCGTACCTGTTTCCACTAGTTCCTATGTAGTATTACCATATATGTGGTGTTTAGTGCAGAGTACACACGTTCAGTTCCTTGAACCTCGCCACACTGCACAACAAGACCGTCAGCTCTGAGCTTGTGTACACATCCTCTCGTACCTGTTTCCACTAGTTCCTATGTAGTATTACCGTATATGTGGTGTTTAGTACAGAGTACACACGTTCAGTTCCTTGAACCTCGCCACACTGCACACCAAGACCGTCAGCTCTGAGCTTGAGTACACATCCGTCTAGTACCTGTTTCCACTAGTTCCTATGTAGTATTACCGTATATGTGGTGTTTAGTACAGAGTACACACGTTCAGTTCCTTGAACCTCGCCACACTGCACACCAAGACCGTCAGCTCTGAGCTTGTGTACACATCCGTCTCGTACCTGTTTCCACTAGTTCCTATGTATATACCGTATATGTGGTGTTTAGTGCAGAGTACACACGTTCAGTTCCTTGAACCTCGCCAACTGCCAACAGACCGTCAGTTGAGTTGTGTACACACGTCTCGTACCTGTTTCCACTGTTCCATTAGTATACCGTATATGTTGGTTTTAGTACGGTACACACTTAGTTCCTTGAACCTGCAGATGCACACCAACGTCAGCTCTGAGCTTGTGACACATCCGTCCGTACTGTTCCACTATTCCTATGTAGTTACGTATATGTGGTGTTTAGTGAGAGTACACACGTTCAGTTCCTTGAACCTCGCCACACTGCACACCAAGACCGTCAGCTATGAGCTTGGTACACATCCGTCTAGTACCTGTTTCCACTAGTTCCTATGTAGTATTACCGTATATGTGGTGTTTAGTACAGAGTACACACGTTCAGTTCCTTGAACCTCGCCACACTGCACACCAAGACCGTCAGCTCTGAGCTTGTGTACACATCGTCTAGTACCTGTTTCCTAGTTCCGTTATTACCGTTATGTGGTTTGTAAGAGTACACACGTTCGTTCCTTGAACCTCGCCACACTGCACACCAAGACCGTCAGCTATGAGCTTGGTACACATCGTCTAGTACCTGTTTCCACTAGTTCCTATGTAGTATTACCGTATATGTGGTGTTTAGTGCAGAGTACACACGTTCAGTTCCTTGAACCTCGCCAGACTGCACAACAAGACCGTCAGCACTGAGCTTGTGTACACATCCGTCAGTCTGTTTCCACTAGTTCCTATGTATATTACCGTATATGTGGTTTTAGTGAGTGTAAACGTTCAGTTCCCTTGAACCTCGCCAGACTGCACACCAAGACCGTCAGCCTGAGCTTGTGTACACATCCGTCTAGTACCTGTTTCCACTAGTTCCTATGTAGTATTACCGTATATGTGGTGTTTAGTACAGAGTACACACGTTCAGTTCCTTGAACCTCGCCAACTGCACACCAAGACCGTCAGCACTGAGCTTGTGTACACATCCGTCTAGTACCTGTTTCCACTAGTTCCTATGTAGTATTACCGTATATGTGGTGTTTAGTCAGAGTACACACGTTCAGTTCCTTGAACCTCGCCACACTGCACACAAGACCGTCAGCTCTGAGCTTGTGTACACATCGTCTAGTACCTGTTTCCACTAGTTCCGTAGTATTACCGTATATGTGGTGTTTAGTGCAGAGTACACACGTTCAGTTCCTTGAACCTCGCCAGACTGCACAACAAGACCGTCAGCTCTGAGCTTGTGTACACATCCGTCTAGTACCTTTTTCCATAGTTCCTATGTGTTTACCGTATATGTGGTGTTTAGTACAGAGTACACACGTTCAGTTCCTTGAACCTCGCCAGACTGCACACCAAGACCGTCAGCTCTGAGCTTGAGTACACATCCGTCTCGTACCTGTTTCCACTAGTTCCTATGTAGTATTACCGTATATGTGGTGTTTAGTGCAGTGTACACACGTTCAGTTCCCTTGAACCTCGCCACACTGCACAACAAGACCGTCAGCTCTGAGCTTGTGTACACATGCGTTCTAGTACCTGTTTCCACTAGTTCCTATGTAGTATTACCGTATATGTGGTGTTTAGTGCAGAGTACACACGTTCAGTTCCTTGAACCTCGCCACACTGCACAACAAGACCGTCAGCTCTGAGCTTGTGTACACATCCGTCTAGTACCTGTTTCCACTAGTTCCTATGTAGTATTACCGTATATGTGGTGCTTAGTGCAGAGTACACACGTTCAGTTCCTTGAACCTCGCCAGACTGCACACAAGACCGTCAGCTCTGAGCTTGTGTACACATCCGTCTCGTACCTGTTTCCACTAGTTCCTATGTAGTATTACCATATATGTGGTGTTTAGTGCAGAGTACACACGTTCAGTTCCCTTGAACCTCGCCAGACTGCACAACAAGACCGTCAGCTCTGAGCTTGTGTACACATCTTCTCGTACCTGTTTCCACTAGTTCCTATGTAGTATTACCGTATATGTGGTGTTTAGTGCAGTGTACACACGTTCAGTTCCTTGAACCTCGCCACACTGCACACCAAGACCGTCAGCTCTGAGCTTGTGTACACATGCGTCTAGTACCTTTTTCCACTAGTTCCTATGTAGTATTACCGTATATGTGGTGTTTAGTACAGAGTACACACGTTCAGTTCCTTGAACCTCGCCAGACTGCACACCAAGACCGTCAGCTCTGAGCTTGAGTACACATCCGTCTCGTACCTGTTTCCACTAGTTCCTATGTAGTATTACCGTATATGTGGTGTTTAGTGCAGTGTACACACGTTCAGTTCCTTGAACCTCGCCAGACTGCACAACAAGACCGTCAGCTCTGAGCTTGTGTACACATCCGTCTCGTACCTGTTTCCACTAGTTCCTATGTAGTATTACCATATATGTGGTGTTTAGTGCAGAGTACACACGTTCAGTTCCCTTGAACCTCGCCAGACTGCACAACAAGACCGTCAGCTCTGAGCTTGTGTACACATCCTTCTCGTACCTGTTTCCACTAGTTCCTATGTAGTATTACCGTATATGTGGTGTTTAGTGCAGTGTACACACGTTCAGTTCCCTTGAACCTCGCCACACTGCACACCAAGACCGTCAGCTCTGAGCTTGTGTACACATGCGTCTAGTACCTTTTTCCACTAGTTCCTATGTAGTATTACCGTATATGTGGGTGTTTAGTACAGAGTACACACGTTCAGTTCCTTGAACCTCGCCAGACTGCACACCAAGACCGTCAGCTCTGAGCTTGAGTACACATCCGTCTCGTACCTGTTTCCACTAGTTCCTATGTAGTATTACCGTATATGTGGTGTTTAGTGCAGTGTACACACGTTCAGTTCCCTTGAACCTCGCCACACTGCACACCAAGACCGTCAGCTCTGAGCTTGTGTACACATGCGTCTAGTACCTGTTTCCACTAGTCCCTATGTAGTATTACCGTATATGTGGTGTTTAGTGCAGAGTACAAACGTTCAGTTCCTTGAACCTCGCCACACTGCACAACAAGACCGTCAGCTCTGAGCTTGTGTACACATCCGTCTAGTACCTGTTTCCACTAGTTCCTATGTAGTATTACCGTATATGTGGTGCTTAGTGCAGAGTACACACGTTCAGTTCCTTGAACCTCGCCAGACTGCACACCAAGACCGTCAGCTCTGAGCTTGTGTACACATCCGTCTCGTACCTGTTTCCACTAGTTCCTATGTAGTATTACCGTATATGTGGTGTTTAGTGCAGAGTACACACGTTCAGTTCCTTGAACCTCGCCAGACTGCACACCAAGACCGTCAGCTCTGAGCTTGTGTACACATCCGTCTCGTACCTGCTTCCACTAGTTCCTATGTAGTTATACCGTATATGTGGTGTTTAGTGCAGAGTACACACGTTCAGTTCTCTTGAACCTCGCCACACTGCACACCAAAACCGTCAGCTCTGAGCTTGTGTACACATCAGTCTCGTACCTGTTTCCACTAGTTCCTATGTAGTATTACCGTATATGTGGTGTTTAGTGCAGAGTACACACGTTCAGTTCCTTGAACCTCGCCAGACTGCACACCAAGACCGTCAGCCCTGAGCTTGTGTACACATGCGTCTAGTACCTGTTTCCACTAGTTTGTATGTAGTATTACCGTATATGTGGTGTTTAGTGCAGAGTACACACGTTCAGTTCCTTGAACCTCGCCAGACTGCACACCAAGACCGTCAGCTCTGAGCTTGTGTACACATCCGTCTCGTACCTGTTTCCACTAGTTCCGTAGTATTACCGTATATGTGGTGTTTAGTGCAGAGTACACACGTTCAGTTCCTTGAACCTCGCCACACTGCACACCAAGACCGTCAGCTCTGAGCTTGTGTACACATCCGTCTCGTACCTGTTTCCACTAGTTCCTATGTAGTATTACCGTATATGTGGTGTTTAGTGCAGATTACACACGTTCAGTTCCCTTGAACCTCGCCAGACTGCACACCAAGACCGTCAGCTCTGAGCTTGTGTACACACCAGTCTCGTACCTGTTTCCACTAGTTCCTATGTAGTATTACCATATATGTGGTGTTTAGTGCAGAGTACACACGTTCAGTTCCCTTGAACCTCGCCACATTGCACACCAAGACCGTCAGCTCTGAGCTTGTGTACACATCCGTCTAGTACTTGTTTCCACTAGTTCCTATGTAGTATTACCGTATATGTGGTGTTTAGTGCAGAGTACACACGTTCAGTTCCCTTGAACCTCGCCACACTGCACACCAAGACCGTCAGCTCTGAGCTTGTGTACACATCAGTCTCGTACCTGTTTCCACTAGTTCCTATGTAGTATTACCATATATGTGGTGTTTAGTGCAGAGTACACACGTTCAGTTCCTTGAACCTCGCCACACTGCACACCAAGACCGTCAGCTCTGAGCTTGTGTACACATGCGTCTAGTACCTTTTTCCACTAGTTCCGTAGTATTACCGTATATGTGGTATTTAGTGCAGAGTACACACGTTCAGTTCCCTTGAACCTCGCCAGACTGCACACCAAGACCGTCAGCTCTGAGCTTGTGTACACATCCGTCTAGTACCTGTTTCCACTAGTTCCTATGTAGTATTACCGTATATGTGGTATTTAGTGCAGAGTACACACGTTCAGTTCCCTTGAACCTCGCCAGACTGCACACCAAGACCGTCAGCTCTGAGCTTGTGTACACTTCCGTGTTTTTGTAACGCATTACGACTTTTTCACATGTACAGCGATCACGCAGAACATACAGGGGGGAAGACTAGAACAGCCAATCAGAAGCCGTCTTCGGCGACAGTGCGAGTCGAGCAGCAAACATGAGATAACGCCGATATTACCCAGAAGTCAGCTGGTGCTCATATTTTATGTTACTAATGTCTTGAATTATTTACGTGTATTGATATTAATACGTAGGATAGTTTAATGTACGCATTTATACGTGAATATAAACGTTACATTTATTCAACAATTGTATTTAAAAAAAAACATAATTTGGAAATTATTCAAATATCATTAACGTTTACAATATTTTTCGACTTAAATATAAAATTACGATCTCTGGAAAATAGTTTAGTAAATAAATCGCACTATATTGGAATTAAGAAACTGGAGTAGAAAGACGGCCGCAACTAGTTCGTTATCTATAATGTCTTTTAGAATCTTGGCGTTAAAAATCATAAATTCATTACAAAATGGCTAGGCAGAAAAACTGCTTAAATGAGAACAACCATTGTTTCTGCCTGCTCTGTCTGTTTGGTATGATCGGCGTACATGTGAACCAGACATTACTAAAACCAAGTACAGATGCGTTGGTGAAGTAGGAATATGGAAGAAGGGGGAATCGCTGTGCCGTACAGAAATGTGCACAGACTATACAAACCCCATTTAACTACATAACCCACAGAGTGACGTTTGTTTTTATAGGCTATTCACAATTCATTGAGTAATTTTGAAATCAGCCATTGAAAAATGTAACTGCCTCTACTTGCATATATTCCCATGCGTACACTGAGTATCATGCACCCAGTACAATTGCCAATGACGTAAGGGAGAGTAGTTCCATATTTTAATAAAGTGATGAGGCGCATGGCAATGTTAATTTTACACGAAGCGGCAGAATCCACAACGTGCATACAAGTAGATCTTAAGCATTACTCACTTTACCGTGAATGTTTCATCAGCAAGAATGATGGATCGCGACGAGTTTCACGGATTGACTCAAGACGGCGAATCCGTAAAATAAAATAATATTTTGTGAGAAGATTTGCGAAGTGCTTCGCAAACAGGGAACTTGCAGCTGTGTATCTAAGACCGGCGACCTGGTGCACACTCCGCCCATTGGTAGAGCACACAGACCTTCTGTGGTGGCATTGCAGGTCACAGCCAGATAAACGGTCTTAGGAGTGAGGGCATGCGTGGAACACATCAACCTCCCCCCCTCCCTTAAACAGAGACAATTTGTAAGCCGACTGATGTTACTTGCAGCAGCTCAATGTGCGGACCAACCTTTGTGACAGCAGGTTGAACAGCCGATCCTGTGGCCCTGTCGTGCATTGCATTTCTGATAGGTAACCCCGGAGCTTGTCGATGACGTATCCGTCCTGCACCACCTCAGGTGATGTCCTGGTGTTGATGTGCATGGGTGGGTCCTCTGCAGGTTCTCCCCCCCCCTGAATTGCAGCCACACCTCGCATTGCCTCCTGCCCTTGCGTTTGCTCACCACAGTTTTCCGTCATGGGTCGGGACACACCAGCACCCGGTTCACCCACCCTTTTCTTGTCCTGCTTGCTATATACACGTGTGACAATGACAGCGCCTTGGCCTCAGGCCACACTCGATGGCACAAATGCAACACAGCACCCACCCTTTTCTTGTCCTGCTTGCTATATACACGTGTGACAATGACAGCGCCTTGGCCTCAGGCCACACTCGATGGCACAAATGCAACACAGCACCCACCCTTTTCTTGTCCTGCTTGCTATATACACGTGTGACAATGACAGCGCCTTGGCCTCAGGCCACACTCGATGGCACAAATGCAACACAGCACCATGGAGCAGCACCTGTATCTTCGAATCAGTTTCCCCGTGTGTTTCGGTGTTAATGCAGCATTCGCGAAGAGAGTGAAATTATGGCCTTTTTAAAATATGTTTGAAAGAGTTGAGTGTTTGTTTATGTTTTGTCATATATATTTTTCTCCTGCGATGATATCTTGTGAGTGGCTCAGTGTTCTTTAGTGTAATTTTGTGTCAAGAGTTAAATGTCAACTGCAATCAAGTGTTCTGTATTACGCAATGGTGCACACAAAATATATTCAATAGTTATAAATACATTTTGTACATTTAAAACCTCTAAATGTCACACATGTCAAAGCTGATGGCCACGTGCCAATGTTGATGTTTTCATTACTATATTTTCAGGGTTATGTGTCTTTTGCCAACTGTAAAGTCAGTTTGCCATTTCACTATTTTCATGTTCCCTTGTATCGCACATAAGTACGAGACAAGTAGTTCCCTCTTTATTTATATTATTTTTCTGTGCTTTTCTTGTGTCAAGTAGTGTTGTATTTCTTAATTTAACATGTTAACAGTTTGAGCGCAGGGGACGATATCTTGTATAGTTCTCAAAACGGCCACACACAAAGCCGCTGTGGCGAGTGTTATGTTTAGTAATATTATTTATAATTAATAAGCCAGCTTTAATGAATATTATAAATTTTCAAATATTGATATATCTATAAATAAGTAGTGTTATCCAGTAGAGACTGTACCGTCCAGTATTGGAATACTGACCTTGCCACTAACGTTCCTCGACTGTGCACTAATACCCAGTTGCACCATCGTGCACCATCGAAACCAATCCTAAATCGGATGTAATGTTTTCACAGAAAACTGTTGCACCCTCTTCTAGCATCTTTGGTTGCACCATTATAATTCATGCTTACAACCGAAGATGTTAGAAGAGGGTGTGACAGTTTTCTGTGGCAACTGATGTGGCTTGACTTGCCGATATGGAGTTGATTGGGATGTACAAAGGCGGTTAACATAATTTGGAAGAAGGTGTTAGGAATTGTTTACCCAGTAGGCACCAGATGTCGCTGTGGTGGCATCACTGATGTTTTTGCGGTAGAGCTGAGTCCTCGTAAACTCAGGGTGCTGCGGGTCGATCACCCGGACCACTTTCCTGCGTAGATCTTGCAGTAGGTCACCTGATGAAGCATCGTTGTTTTCTAAACAATCACTGCTTGGTATTGCAAATTAATGCGACATTGACGTAATCAAAATAGAACTCCCTATGTGTGGATTGTCAGGGCCAAACCACACGCCCATAAATACTACTCGTGGTACTTTGATTAGGTTTGCAGCACGCCTACAAATTAAAATTTATCCTTAAAATTCACACAAACACTTGCATCAGGAAATGGTGGGCGTTAAGGGGCCCGTGACCTGAAACGCCTTTCGGCAATCGAATAAACGCACTCATCAGGTAATGCGGTTTATTGCAAACTTGAACATTCCCTCCAAGAGAATAACTTATACAATTGCTGGCTTTGAACCTGCGGCGAAGGCTATACAGTGGAAAAAGCCCTAGGCTTACATTAAGGTTATGTGTGCTGATTAAATTTTAAACTCCCCAGGTGATGCAATTGCTGGGGGGCGAGGGGGAGTATCCCGGACAGCTAAAACGAAAAAAGGTTCTTGATACTTAACTATTGCTGAAAAAATGACCAGTGATGAAGGTTGATTCCATCCTGGCGGGAAAAGCACGAGCGCAATTTCACATATGCCTCCCCCTCTGGGTGCGACTTGCTGACTGACTTCCCACCATAACACAAGGGCTGGTGGTGTCGGGCCCCTACGTGCAATGGAGGGATCTACTTGCACATCCGGAGAACAAATATTGTGTTACATGCTATCACACAAGTCAATTATTATACTAGAACTTACCTTGTGGTTGAAATGAAATGGGGTGAACACAAACATTGGTGGTGGTGAGAATAAACATTTGTGACTGAAAACAATAATACCTTCATAACAACAACATTGGGCGTAAAGGCATCTAAACGTATTGCACTTCATTTACGGGTCACGTGTCTTTATTATGTGGCTAAAAATGTGGTTACCTAAATGCTACGACCCTTTTTAACATAATACACATGTCCATGTATTACTCTGCCCAATCTCCCTGGTAGGTAAGCGCATGTGGCGCTATACTCCTTGCACTGCACTGCCCGATCTTGCCCACTCCTGCTGTCACACCACATTACACTGCTCGACGGTGATCAGTAGTCGAGAGTGTGTGTGTTAATACGCTTGGGAGCGGCCTGTGTGACAAACGGCCTAAGGCGAGGAGTGACACACGTCAAAATCTTACATCCTATTTAGGATCAATTTCGAACCACGATGGTGCAATTGGGCATAAGGTGGACCGATGTGCACAGACACGTGGGCAAAATGCAGTTAATAAATACAAATCTATTTTAACTTTGTTTATAGTCTATTAAAGATGGACTCCATGACTTTGACATGTATAGAATACATGTAGCCAGAATAAACTTTATTAGGGAGAAGCCAGATAAAGACAGTGGAGCGGGTTTATCGTCAAAGCAAGTGAGGTTAGATTGCCATGGCAATGCAGTCTGGTTGCACCGGAATATTTATTGTTATATTTCTGTTGTGTATAGTTGTATTTTGATAATAAGGGTTTGTTTTATTGTTCATCTCATTGGCATTGCAGAATTCATATAATCTCATGTCATTTAATTCATTTTATGTAAATTATGTCATGTGATGACTTTGGCAGAAGCGTCAGCCAGTGAGTAACCTCCGTGCCAACGAGATTAGTAAGGTCCTAGACCTTGCGAGCTGATCACCGCATCATGTGCTCTGAGCATCTCAACATTGTTCTTTCAATCATCATATAATTCTGTATATTTGACTTAGTACACTGGAACTTTTTATGGTTTAATCATGGAGTAGTCGATCGCTCACACCTCGATCGGTATTTTACACGGCCGAGGCGTAATGTACAACCTAACTTTGTAGGCCCTAAGGCCATGTTTTACAGCTTAAGAGCCCACCTGGCTTGTGTGGGCCGTAGTGTAAATGTATGTTCCCTGTTGGGGAAAGAAGTGTAATAAAACATGTGATATTAAAGTACCTATGTTTTTATTATTTGTAACTGCCTATCAGTTACTTAACCTTTTTTAACTTATGTATTTTTCACATGTTGAATAATGGTGTTGGGTAGCCAAAATAACCCTTCGGGAGTGAGGTGGCCAACCAGTGATTTAGGTTGATTTGTGGAGGGGGGGGGGGAATCCTTGACTAGGCAAGGTAACCTGGAATTTAGTGTGATTGGCGGTGGTATCATCAGTACTGTATTCATCAAGACATCGGACATGGGGGAAGGCCTATGGTCGTCGGTCATCACGACCAGAGAGAGAGAGAGAGAGAGAGACAGAGTCTTCAGTAAGTTCATCACAGTACTTGCACCGCAGGCTGACTCCCTTTAACCCTGGCAAGTTAGTATTGCTATCTACCACACCTAATTCCCCCCATGGTCCATTGATACGCCCATGCATAATGCCATATGGCTCCTCCTACTCACTTGCTTCTACATGTTAATCCTCCCCTCTTGCTTCCTGATGATGTACATGGTCCCTTTTTATGCTTTGTACGTGACATTACAACTGCTGATTTTGTACATGCTCCCCTTTCCTGCTTTGTAAATGCTATTTGTCCTACTCACTTTCTCGTTAGTGTGAAGTGTACGTTCCCCTCCTCAATGCTATGTTCATCCTGCACTTACTTGATAATGTGATGGATGATAAACACTTGCTGGAATGAAGTGATGAAAACTTGGAATGAACTTGCATAAAATTTACATCTCGGTGCATAGTTGCCGAGTACTGGCCTCCCTTCTACTTGCAAGTCGATATTTACAACGAACTCCCTCCTCACTTGCGAAATTAATAATACAAATAATAATTTTAAAATGTGCACATTTTCTTAAACTGTCACTACTGCCTGCCTTAAGGTCGTACTACAATGCTCGTTCGTCGCCAGCTGAATTACATGGCTTGTGGGCATAAAGTCCTGCTTCTGTACAAAGTATGGTCGTACGAAGTTATGTAAGGCTGCAGTATAAATTACAGTGTGGTATAGCTGACCATTAATGGAAACTAAAATGTGATGAATGGTGTGTGAGTGCTACTAATTTGTTGCATCAATGTTTGTTTGGGGTATTTTTGAAATCCTGAGTCCGAATTCTCTCGGCTGGGGTTTCGAAAGCGTCCGGCCCCTTTACCCCTGTAACCCGTTTCCCTGCTGTTTGTGTTCCCCTGCCTCTTTAATATGCTCCATGTGCTAGTTGTTCGGGCACTTATTGTGCCAGTGGTATTGTTGATTCAGGCAGTACCTGTATGGATGTTGTGACATCGAACCCTATGACTCCTCTCCGCTTCTGGTCCTGCCTATACATTTTCTCATGCGACATTCCACTAATACTACATGATTGTTATGAA
This sequence comes from Dryococelus australis, assembly GCA_029891345.1. Classification (NCBI taxonomy): domain Eukaryota; kingdom Metazoa; phylum Arthropoda; class Insecta; order Phasmatodea; family Phasmatidae; genus Dryococelus; species Dryococelus australis. Next base: position 2,560,896 of record CM056997.1, read on the forward strand.
AAATTTGGTGATGCGGTAGAATGATGATTTCTGTTTACATTCTCCTCCATTGGCATCCCGGCGAACATGGGCAAAGTTTCATACTTCGATGGCTTTTTAGCCATGATCGGCCCTGGCGGTTGTTGAGGTGTATTAAGTCTCAGCGGTTCCATTCCGTGTCGCACTTTCCGTTCTTGCTGGCTGTGGTGCTATTGTTCCCATGCAGTTTGTCATGTTTGGGGTTATGGGTGGGAAATTCGGGAAATTTTGTGTTAATGTTGGCAGTACAGATGGTTTAACAGGAATGGAAAACATGTGAGGTAGTGGCGGGATAAATGGCATGAGTGGTTGAAATGAGTATGGTACTTGTATTGGCGTAGGTTCATGTGGCAGGGGTTTCTTGATATTTGACACGTGCGTGGCAGGAGCATGCGATGTCTTGGCTTCGCGCACCATCCGTTCTCTACTTTGCTGCCACTCTCCTCCTTTGCCTTGCATCACCCCACTTGACACATGGTTACTGTCCCGGGCCATTATCATGTGTGAAAGATTCCATTAACATTGACTGCCACATCATTATCCCACTGTCCTAATAAGTCCAACACCTGATCATGTGAGGTATCTGTAGATTCGAATTGCATCTGATCTGTGCCCTGCATTGCCTGTGCTGATGTCGCATGATATGATAAACAAATGAAAATTAGTCCCACTGCTGTTTTATGTTCGGTGTCACTGAGACATTCCTGATGATACTTTGCATATCACTGCACACATTTTAGTACACTGGCACACTGCCCATTACATAACAAATTGTCATTTTTTTTTAAACAAAGTCACATACGTGGTAGACGCAGGTATACCGAGTGGGTGTGCGGGGTTGGTGAAAGAGGAATCGCCCTTCCCTCTTGCATCGCAGCTGGTTTGCTCGTACGCGGCACAGGGATTATCGACCCAATATTCAGTTGATGTACAGCAAGTGCGAGGGGTCAGTTGGCTGTCGGTGGAGGGGTGTGCAGGGGAATGGGGGAGGAGTAGACTCTACCCCATAATTTCTCCTTCTCACTGCTTCCCTTTGCTCCTCCTCCCAAGCATCATGGTGTAGCTTGCAACGTGGTATCCTTTTCCAATTGTTTACATGTGACATGCTTCCTAACATACAAATGGTATCTCATGGGTGTCCTGATGCTGTCTTTATCCTCGCTGGTGCCTTCCTGTCGCCCTCTCGCCATTTCGGGCAGGAAAAGATAGGAAAAATTCAATGACCAGAAAAAACTTATGGAAATATTTGGAAAAATTTGGTAAAAAAGTTTTTAGCAGGAATTATGGCCACGTGGAGGGGGGACATTTTGACATGACGCGGTTAAATGACACTGGCTTAAATGTTTGGGCAAGCCATTTTGATGGCTGTTAATGGGCCATGGAAGATGGGAAATTATTTTGGGGACCGTGAAGGTGAGATTTAGGATTTTGTTTACCCGGATGGGTGCCAGACGCTGTCGAGGCGACATCAAGGTGATTGTTGACTCTGCTGATCTCGGGCTTGCAGACCATCCACCTGGACTATATCTCCTCGCCGATGATGCTGGTGACCTCTGCCCTATCAATGATTATTATGGATTTGATGAATGTGCAGTTGTTTGCTAAATGGTAACCAGTGGGTCAACTAGATATCAAGATGCTTCTCTTGGTGGGAAAGTTGCCTAGCCATTAACACTCACGTAAGTGGATTGTTAGGGCCAACCACACGCCCATACGATACAAAAGCACTTGCTAAAGACATAAACACTTGCAATCCTGGATGAAAGAAAACATGACATGAGCGTGTATTGTTAGGGCCCATCCCCTGAAACTCATAAAGCGGTCGAAATAAACTACATAGCGTTTAGTTTACAGTAGCATTTATTCGACGTGACTTGATCTCCCCATAGGAGAACACTTACATGTGGCGAGGGTGGCAAACAAGACTGGCCACTGCAGTTACACTGAGAAAAACATCTTTTGACAAAAGTGACTTTACGGCAGAATTATGCTTCCTGGGGCGATGTTATTCCCGCGGGAAGAGAAGTTGGTGTACCGGGCGGCTAAAAGATAAAAATATTCCAGAGTTAGTTAAAGTCTATTGTAGTTACATGTACATTCCAAAATTATGAATGCAGCCCGGAGCACGTGGGAAAAGCTAGAGCTGAAGACACACGAATCACTTTCGTCTAATGCTACTCGCTGACTAGCGTCCCCGCCTTATGTGAGGATGGGCCTTGGCTGACCCACGCTCCAGAGCAGAACTACTTCCTGCGACAACCTGATATATTCTGCATTGTATCATATTACTAAATGAAACTTATATTAAAAATTGTACATAGCACCCTGCAACATAAACATTGGTGAATGAAATGGACATTTCACTGGATGCGTCATGGGACAGGTAAGGATACGTTAAACAATGCAATATAAAACAGAGGAACCACAACTGACAATAAAACTTTTAATAAAACATAATAAAGTATCTGGCATAGATTCTGGGGCCCATGCGTCCAATTATAGCCAGTGCTACTTTCATATTATTCCATCCTGAGGAGTCTTTGGTGTCCATGGGAACCACCGGTTGCACTGCACTGATGTGCCCTCCTGCTGCGCTTGTGCTGCACCAATGATCACTCATCAGTGAACTGGTTCACGCTCCGTCCATTGGTTGAGCGCTCTGCTCTGCTGCGGTGGCGTTGCAGGTCACGGCCGGACAAATGGTATTAGATTCGATGACACATGTCGCACACGTCAAATTCAAGTTTTACAAATGTGTGATAAAAACTGAAGTATTTGTGTACTATGTGTCTGGAAGTAGACGAAAATACCGGTAAAAATCAACCTGATATTTGAATAATGCCACAACCTGTGTCCACCAGTGTACCAACCACTGGTGGATTCATGGATGAATTTTCGGTAACGTGGATAATTAGTTTACCCGATTGGCGCTTTACTCAAAATATTCGAAACAATCCTATGCCGTTGGCAGCTAAAGAATAAACTGTAAATTAAACACATGCTTTCGAATATAATCCTGCTCTTTCGTATTTATTTTACAAACTGCGCTTTTATCTTGTCACCACAAAGAAATGAATAATGCAACTACCTAAGAACAGTTTCAACATTGGCCGCCTTTTTTTCAGACAGCAGTATACATCAATACTTATCTCATTTGAGGTTAGAACTAGTGTTCTTATATGTTTGTTTTCTTCCAGTAATCTAATTTTAATGCTTGTACAGTAAATTATAGTTTTTCAATGTGTTTTATTTTAAAAAATAGGCCAATCTGTGGAACATTAAATTAGTAACTTATGTAGTGTAAACAAACATATTCCACACGTGACGGAACGCGGCCTTGTTGTGTTTGGTTATCCCCAGACAAAAAAGAAACGTTTTAACTTAACCGGCAACAAGCGGCTCTGTGTTTTAAAAAATTCGCATTCGTATTTGTGGTGATTACAGGTAACTAATAAAAGTGAAATATTTTAATTTTTAATAAAATAATATTTTTGACGTGAATAATATTAATTTTTCTTTTCGGTGTTTGTAATGACTTTTAAAGGTCTTGTGTTCCCCATGTCAAGTATTGTGGCCCCTAGACAGCCTGAATGTATATATTTCAAAAGTGTTGTTTAACCACAGAAAATGCAAAACGACCTAATCTATCTAACCATACTTGATGAATCACAGGGTGATTGATGTGTGATATCACTTTCTAAAAAGTACATTAAAAATTAATAGGAATGAATTAAATGTTAAATTGGGGTAGTTAACTGCAAGTAATGCAGCAAGAGCTAACCTAACTTCACAATAGGCGAATAACAGGGTGTGTGTGAGCTGATGTGCTATTGTCCATTGGAATAAAATGTAATCCTCGAAGTACGTATTTTTTTAATTCCAAGATGTGGTAGCATGTCTGCATGTGTACTGCTTGTGATTCACATATTGTGAAGTTCTGCATTTGCCATGGCTGAGCACAGACAGTATGCAAACACTGAGTATGATTTCATCACTAGCGTACAACTGTGCAGCCTACCAAACTGATAAACCAAAAATCACCATGTAAGCAAGGCGTTGGATGCAACTCCAGGGTCATATATTGGTGATTACATACACATAAGACTAGCTCACCTTCAATTGTAATGATTCTGAACTCGACAAAGACACTCTTACTTCCACACAGTAATTATAAGTAACACTTTGTACGATAAAAATGGAAAAGATCGACAAATGTTATCTACACAAACCGCACTCTGCAAATGCACATTCTGGAGTAACATTAAAACAGTGAGATGGCTAAACAAATTGTTTTTTAGTTTGTAGTGTAATGATTATAACAAGCGTGGACTGTGCTTATATTTACGTTTACTGACATGGTTTCTGTCACAAAATTCATCACTTGTTTTGCACATGACATTCGGTGTGCATCAGCTGATACATTACATATACATACACTCACAATTAGGCTACCGCCCGGTGGCGAGCTCTCTCAACTCTCCTTCACCCAACCAACTCCTTTTCCACTCCCTTCCTGAATTTTACCAACCCCTCTCACAGATACCAATTCCTCCCTCAACACATTCCACTCTCACAGACCCCACAATCATGGACTGCCTACCTCGCTCCGTTCTCCTCCACACCCTCTGAAGCTTCTCACTGTTGTTTCCTCTTCCCCTAAACACCCTCTTACTTAACTTGCAGTGTAACCCTCCCCATTCTCCCTTTTCATTCACCATCCTGTACATCCTGACTAACCGTTCAACTTTCCTCCTGTCCTTCAATAAGCTCACACACATTTCTTTCATCATCACTGATGGTCTATAGTTCCCTTCTTCCTCATCATCTTGCCTCTGCCTTCTCTACCTACTCTTCATGGGTTTCTGCTTATAATTTTTTAATTGCAGTTCGTCAAAGGTAAAATTCCAGAATATTGACTTTTTCTAAACGAAAATCAGAAAAATAATACCTGGATATGTTAGATATGAGTGTTAGTAATCATAATTACTAGGAATTTTGGAGAGGCTTCAAGTAGTTTTTTGTAAAAATAAATCAAATGTGATAGGGAGAAGTGTTATCAAGACTGCTGTGTTTATGCCATTAAAAAAAAACATAATTTACGAAGAATATATTTATATTGAATCGAATAATTGTATTAAATGGGAGATTACCATTTAAAACGAATTGTTAATGTATAAAATATAATTTACAGGGTATATTTGTGCAGCGGAAATAGTAGGGTTACTCTGGTATAAACAACACAGGTGTAAAACAGTGCCGGAAGAACATGTAATTCTTGTGAATTACTCGAGGCTTGCCTGCTGATCAACATCTACTGGGGCTTGATGATATATTTAGTAGAACTTGGAAAATTAAATTATTAAATATACGAGCGGTCGCTCTGTAGGTATGTTTACATTAGGCCGGCGATATGTTTGATGTACCATTTATGGCACATGTATTGTTATTTGGAATTGTGTATATTGATTGAGTAGTATTGGTATGATATGTACCATAATATTGTGTCAGTGTACCATTAAATTGAAAACCACATAGTGTGACGATTTGTCAGTTGTTCGCGTCACAGATGCATTCTGGGAAGTCGCTAAATGGACGTTTGAAGTTTTCAACTGTTGTAGGTTTGCAAAAGACTGCTTAAAAGTGTGGTTTATTGCAGTTAATTTAGTTAGATGGGTTAAATAAAATAGTTGTGTGAAAATATTAGTGTTTCTGTGGTAATATCTGCATGCAGAAAGTAAAATTATAATATTTGTGCGGTGATTGTTTGTATGAAGAGTAAAATGGAATGTTACGCCGTGTTAATGAATTGATGTCGGTGTAGTCTGTGAGTTACAAAGTTATATTTAAGGTAACATAGTGTTATGAAGAACGAGGAAATTGCAGGGTAAAGCAAGTGGAAAATATGTACGCTTTAATTATAAAATTGTACTCTGTAATGTCCTTCCATTTCATAGCCCTCCCCAGTATTGTGTTTGAAATATTCTCAATTTATTTACTGTTTGGTTCAATATTTTTGCAATTGTTCATGTTTTCGGTATATAATGTTACAATTATATCACGATTATCTCAACAATGTGTAACATTGCAAAACGAGCGAACCAAACTGTATCTAAATTCAAAATATTGTACTCTGTTCACGGTAAAGTGAGCATTTCTTGAATCTGTAATAAATACATTTCACTGTGGCCTCGGACTTTTGGTTTTGGATATGGTGAATGTATACACTGTGTTTATTACTCACCTGGCAGGGTTTAAATTGACAATTGGTGGAATAAATGTAACTGTGATAATGTATGATATTTAACTGTAGCAAGCACCCTTGCAATGAAAAATACTGTTAAGTGTAGCCAAACATAATGGACAGAGCCAGAGTCCCAGCGTCAATACTGGAGTAAATCCCCAAAACAGTGATTCAAGCTGCACCCTCAATATTCATGTGTAGCCTATTTGCACTGAGAAATAATGTGTGTGTGTTTTGGAATTTACCTTATTTTCGTGCTATATATCATGAAAACTTGTTTAATTACAAAAAGATTGAACTGAACATTACCTAAATTGACAATGTTACCAATACAATTTAGAAATATGATAGTGGGGAGGAGGGCTATGAACTACAGGGAAATTCAGGGGTAAAAGTTTATAATGAAAATGTAAAAATTTTTTTTTTTTTTTTTTTTTTACCCCACAAATTACTCGATCTTCATAGCCCTCCCCACTATCATATTTGTAGCTTGTATTGGTCAAATGTTGATACTCCTGTAGTTAATTTGTGTTTTGTGTAATTAGTAGAGTGGAATTATGTATACCACTTTCTCAGATTTTTTTTTCGTTGTATCAAAAAGCCCTTATACTGTAATTTTATCTTTGAAAAGTTATTTTGGAAATATCTCTCCAACACATTTTAATGTTTAATTTTTTTCTTTGGCTATGTATGGGTTAGTCTTGCGAGATCTTTGGCGGATAATTAAAAATTACATGTAATGTATCAAAACCGTGAATTTCATTATTATGATAGAATATTTTAAATGTATGTTTTTTCCGTTTCCCATTAAGCCTTTGTATTTTGGCTTGGGTTCATATAATGTGGTCCATGATCATACTGTGAAGTTGTGAATTTTGACTGCATCATCATAAATTGTAATGCTATTTTACTGCCAAAAGATTAGTATTGATTGTCTTTAGTGGCATTAATTCTTTCTGAACGGATTATTTCAGTTTTGGGGTGCTAAACTAAAATGTCCAGGATTGCATAGCTGGCATTCTCTACCATGTTATTTTGTATTCTTTTTTCAGACTTTATAATAAAGTTTGTGAAACTTGGGTGCATTGATTTCTCTAGGTAATAAAGTACGTTTATTTCATGATGGTTTAATTGGAATGGAAATACGTTGAGTTTGCCCAGTAGCCCAATCTATGATAGCCTGTAATGCAATCATGAATTTGATGAGAGAGATGGAGTTGAAGAAATTTACTGCTGTTTGTCTTCAGTTTAATTAACATGTATATGTTTAAATTATTTGCTTGTCACATACATGTTTATAAATTACCAGGAATAATGGTAAATATTGATGACTCAAATGTTGCAATTCCACCAATTTTGACTAATAATCATACATTTTCCTAATGGTCACCATTTGCCAAAACCTATTTTGTTAAGTAAAAAATCCATGTGTTCTCATTAAAATGGTATGTGTTTTTTATTATTATTTAATGATAAAGTTCAGTGTTCTGTTTCCTAAGTTGGAATTAATATCATCTTACACACTCTTATCAATTTTACAGCTTATTAGAAGTGCTGTGCCGCATAATAATGTTTATTCCTCATTACATCTACTCTTACTAACTCTTATTGCACCGCTTTGACGCTGGCTAAGAGCCAGCCACAGTCAGTCCATGACCACACTCGCCGCTACACTCACTTTCCTGCTACGGGATTGTTTGTTTCAGTGTGCTGTGTATTCATTTTCCAGGGTTAGAATGTTTGTAAAGTGTAACATATCTACTCTTACTAACACTTATTGCACCACTTTGACGCTGGCTAAGAGCCAGCCACAGTCAGTCCATGACCACACTCGCCGCTACACTGGCTTTCCTGCTAACGGGATTGTTTGTTTCAGTGTGCTGTGTATTCATTTTCCAGGATTAGAATGTTTGTAAAGTGTAACATATCTACTCTTACTAACACCTATTGCACCACTTTGACGCTGGCTAAGAGCCAGCCACAGTCAGTCCATGACCACACTCGCCGCTACACTGGCTTTCCTGCTACGGGATTGTTTGTTTCAGTGTGCTGTGTATTCATTTTCCAGGGTTAGAATGTTTGTAAAGTGTAACATATCTACTCTTACTAACACTTATTGCACCACTTTGACGCTGGCTAAGAGCCAGCCACAGTCAGTCCATGACCACACTCGCCGCTACACTCACTTTCCTGCTACGGGATTGTTTGTTTCAGTGTGCTGTGTATTCATTTTCCAGGGTTAGAATGTTTGTAAAGTGTAACATATCTACTCTTACTAACACTTATTGCACCGCTTTGACGCTGGCTAAGAGCCAGCCACAGTCAGTCCATGACCACACTCGCCGCTACACTCACTTTCCTGCTACGGGATTGTTTGTTTCAGTGTGCTGTGTATTCATTTTCCAGGGTTAGAATGTTTGTAAAGTGTAACATATCTACTCTTACTAACACTTATTGCACCACTTTGACGCTGGCTAAGAGCCAGCCACAGTCAGTCCATGACCACACTCGCCGCTACACTGGCTTTCCTGCTACGGGATTGTTTGTTTCAGTATGCTATGTATTCATTTTCCAGGGTTAGAATGTTTGTAAAGTGTAACATATCTACTCTTACTAACACTTATTGCACCACTTTGACGCTGGCTAAGAGCAGCCCCCCGCCACAGTCCAAGTCCTATGACCACACTCGCCGCTACACTGGCTTTCCTGCTACGGGATTGTTTGTTTCAGTTGCTTGTATTCATTTTCCAGGGTTAGAATGTTTGTAAAGTGTAACATATCTACTCTTACTAACACTTATTGCACCACTTTGACGCTGGCTAAGAGCCAGCCACAGTCAGTCCATGACCACAACTCGCGCTACACTGGCTTTCCTGCTACGGGATTGTTTGTTTCAGTATGCTAGTGTATTCATTTTCCAGGGTTAGAATGTTTGTAAAGTGTAACATATCTACTCTTACTAACACCTATTGCACCACTTTGAGCTGGCTAAGAGCCAGCCACAGTCAGTCCATGACCACACTCGCCGCTACACTGGCTTTCCTGCTACGGGATTGTTTGTTTCAGTATGCTGTGTATTCATTTTCCAGGGTTAGAATGTTTGTAAAGTGTAACATATCTACTCTTACTAACACTTATTGCACCACTTTGACGCTGGCTAAGAGCCAGCCACAGTCAGTCCATGACCACACTCGCCGCTACACTGGCTTTCCTGCTACGGGATTGTTTGTTTCAGTGTGCTGTGTATTCATTTTCCAGGGTTAGAATGTTTGTAAAGTGTAACATATCTACTCTTACTAACACCTATTGCACCACTTTGACGCTGGCTAAGAGCCAGCCACAGTCAGTCCATGACCACACTCGCCGCTACACTGGCTTTCCTGCTACGGGATTGTTTGTTTCAGTGTGCTGTGTATTCATTTTCCAGGGTTAGAATGTTTGTAAAGTGTAACATATCTACTCTTACTAACACCTATTGCACCACTTTGAGCTGGCTAAGAGCCAGCCACAGTCAGTCCATGACCACACTCGCCGCTACACTGGCTTTCCTGCTACGGGATTGTTTGTTTCAGTGTGCTGTGTATTCATTTTCCAGGGTTAGAATGTTTGTAAAGTGTAACATATCTACTCTTACTAACACTATTGCACCACTTTGACGCTGGCTAAGAGCCAGCCACAGTCAGTCCATGACCACACTCGCCGCTACACTGGCTTTCCTGCTACGGGATTGTTTGTTTCAGTGTGCTGTGTATTCATTTTCCAGGGTTAGAATGTTTGTAAAGTGTAACATATCTACTCTTACTAACACCTATTGCACCACTTTGACGCTGGCTAAGAGCCAGCCACAGTCAGTCCATGACCACACTCGCCGCTACACTGGCTTTCCTGCTACGGGATTGTTTGTTTCAGTGTGCTGTGTATTCATTTTCCAGGGTTAGAATGTTTGTAAAGTGTAACATATCTACTCTTACTAACACCTATTGCACCACTTTGACGCTGGCTAAGAGCCAGCCACAGTCAGTCCATGACCACACTCGCCGCTACACTGGCTTTCCTGCTACGGGATTGTTTGTTTCAGTGTGCTGTGTATTCATTTTCCAGGGTTAGAATGTTTGTAAAGTGTAACATATCTACTCTTACTAACACTATTGCACCACTTTGACGCTGGCTAAGAGCCAGCCACAGTCAGTCCATGACCACACTCGCCGCTACACTGGCTTTCCTGCTACGGGATTGTTTGTTTCAGTGTGCTGTGTATTCATTTTCCAGGGTTAGAATGTTTGTAAAGTGTAACATATCTACTCTTACTAACACTATTGCACCACTTTGACGCTGGCTAAGAGCCAGCCACAGTCAGTCCATGACCACACTCGCCGCTACACTGGCTTTCCTGCTACGGGATTGTTTTGTTTCAGTGTGCTGTGTATTCATTTTCCAGGGTTAGAATGTTTGTAAAGTGTAACATATCTACTCTTACTAACACCTATTGCACCACTTTGACGCTGGCTAAGAGCCAGCCACAGTCAGTCCATGACCACACTCGCCGCTACACTGGCTTTCCTGCTACGGGATTGTTTGTTTCAGTGTGCTGTGTATTCATTTTCCAGGGTTAGAATGTTTGTAAAGTGTAACATATCTACTCTTACTAACACTTATTGCACCACTTTGACGCTGGCTAAGAGCCAGCCACAGTCAGTCCATGACCACACTCGCCGCTACACTGGCTTTCCTGCTACGGGATTGTTTGTTTCAGTGTGCTGTGTATTCATTTTCCAGGGTTAGAATGTTTGTAAAGTGTAACATATCTACTCTTACTAACACTTATTGCACCACTTTGACGCTGGCTAAGAGCCAGCCACAGTCAGTCCATGACCACACTCGCCGCTACACTGGCTTTCCTGCTACGGGATTGTTTGTTTCAGTATGCTGTGTATTCATTTTCCAGGGTTAGAATGTTTGTAAAGTGTAACATATCTACTCTTACTAACACTTATTGCACCGCTTTGACGCTGGCTAAGAGCCAGCCACAGTCAGTCCATGACCACACTCGCCGCTACACTGGCTTTCCTGCTACGGGATTGTTTGTTTCGGTATGCTGTGTATTCATTTTCCAGGGTTAGAATGTTTGTAAAGTGTAACATATCTACTCTTACTAACACTTATTGCACCACTTTGACGCTGGCTAAGAGCCAGCCACAGTCAGTCCATGACCACACTCGCCGCTACACTGGCTTTCCTGCTACGGGATTGTTTGTTTCAGTGTGCTATGTATTCATTTTCCAGGGTTAGAATGTTTGTAAAGTGTAACATATCTACTCTTACTAACACTTATTGCACCACTTTGACGCTGGCTAAGAGCCAGCCACAGTCAGTCCATGACCACACTCGCCGCTACACTGGCTTTCCTGCTACGGGATTGTTTGTTTCAGTGTGCTATGTATTCATTTTCCAGGGTTAGAATGTTTGTAAAGTGTAACATATCTTATTTTAGGGTTTGTGTAAAATTACATTTGAAATGTAAAGTGCGTGCTGCACCGAAGAGATAGACAATGTTATTCAGGCAAAAACTCCTTCAAAAACCAATTAAAGTACAACTAAATATCATAATGATTCCTGTCTGTAAAACTGTTTGAAAATGCTTTTAGTACCATTTTAATGTGCAATATAATATTTTCACTCGGCGTGCATAGCACTTGAACTTGTGTGAACCCCATAGGCAGCCACGGAAGGTCCACGCCCGTTAGTAATCATTCTAGGAGAGCTGGCGAGCATCGTTCTGCACTGATGTAGGTTTCAATAGCACATTTTAGTTTACTGCTTAACATTTGCCTTTTGTATGTTTTGCCAGACATCCCCAGTATTATACTATCTGCCTAACATAATAATCAGGCTTTTTGAGACGCTAATGAGTTGAGAGGAAGAGATATTGGAGGGCCCATGCCTGCCCCACCGGCCCCATTGCTGTCATACCATGTACCGTATTTTCCCGCCATCTGGTGTCCTTAGAGCTTTTGTATGCTTGTTGACTACAGAAATCATTTTTGTAATGCTGATACATTGTTTGGTTAATGATTATTGACCAGATTTTCCTAGAAATGCCACTTTGTGACACCCGCCCACGTGGTCCGCTATGAGTTTTAGCCCAAGACTATGGATTAAGATTTAATTTGAAGTTAATGAATGTTACTCATTCACTAATGTGTTTTAGTGGTATTTAGATTTAATTTTTATTCTATCATGTTTGTGAATTATCTAGGAATTTGTGTTGAATTTAATTTTCATTGCAAGCAAAGGCCATGATTTCATCAGTAATGATTCAGTGTTTCTATTCTAATGATATTAGAAGTATGCTTGATTACCTGGTAATATAAAATAATGGTCCACAAGTTCATCTGAGGATTGCTTAAATTTCCTTGTGTGTTATAATAATAATTTCACCAGAGTTGTTCATATAGAGCCCGGAACGACAGATATGAATGTATGTGGCTACTTCAGCCTTACTTAAATACCTGTATATGTGAGAATTCAAATATAATTTGAATTTAAATTTCCCATCGCAGTAATTTTTGGTGCCCAACGTGAGTTTGCATATATAAACATTAAAACGTGTTGACTACACTTGGTATACGCAGCCCTAAATACTAAAACACTAAGTTTAAAAAGAAGTACAGATGTAACATGTTATGGGTCTACATTTGATATTTGACTTTGTTTGTGCATGAAAATTTGCTCGAAATATCCATTCTTGGATGTTATACTTATTTATGCAAAGTATTCTGTAATAAAAGGTCTAGTAGTTTCTTTTTGAATTTTGTCGCAGGTTTACACATATCTACCTAGTCAGTTCTATAGGTAACTTGTTATGTAGCTTTATTGTTCTATTTTTTAGTCCGTTTGTTCCATGAGAAGTTCTGTTACACTGAATTTGAACATACTGTGCCATGTTATAGTTCGCACCTCCCACGCTGGTTTTGTTTATGTATATTAATATATAATTTTATTGTTTACATTGCTTTTAAGGTTTTTATATGGAATGTCTATCTTTGTTTTTGTGGTTATGTATGTATATATTTAATGTTTTCTGCACGTTTATTTTGGTGTAGACTGTATTAAACTTGTTTATTTATGTTTTAAATGTGTTTTTTATATGCTGACGTATGTTTGTTTATATTTTGGTAAGTCTGTATTTTCATATGTTAGTTTGTGTCTTTTTCATTTTTGTTATTTACATGCAATTTGGAGGGAAATAGATGTCAGTTGTAGTTTATTAATATCCCAGCTATTTTTTAAAAGTATGTATATGTATTTTCAAATCTATTGATCTTGCAAAGTGCGTGGCAAAATTTAAAGGTAATAATTTTAGTTAGGTTATGTTTTAAATGTAATAGTTGATTGTAGAAACTATATTTTATATTAAAACTTTTATTTTGTGTTGTATATATATTTTTGTAAGTTTTAAGTGGCGAGGGTGCGCCACAAGTAGGCAGGCTGGCGCCATGGAGATGTGTTTGTTTTGCTTTCTTCTCCATATTTTGTTCAGTTACAACTTGCAAGGTCTGGTTGAATGATCAGCAAGGCCTCTCTGAGTTTAGTTGACTTAAATAAACACATGGTTTATCATAAAATGTTTTTTTTTTTGTTTTGTTTTGATGTTATGCTGTTTTGTTGCTTGTATTTGAAGAGATGACAGAGTCAAGAACGGAGTTCAAACTGAAAACTCCCCCAGAAGATGGAATATCTTCCGTGAAGTTTGGGCCAAACTCCTCCCAGTTCTTACTGGTGTCCTCATGGGACAACTATGTCCGGCTCTACGATGTCCTCACTAACAATTTGAGGTTGAAGTACACGCACGAGCAAGCCGTACTAGACGTGTGTTTCCAGGTAGAGTATTGTGTTTTCTCTGGATAAAATTACTTAGGAAATCACACAAGAAAATATGTACTTATACACTAATGAAATACTATAAACTGAAAACAAATTTCTATGAAAGCTTCAGTTAATTAAAAAATTACAAATACTAGCACTGTTGGGAGAGAAAGCACCCGAAGCAGCTTTATGACACAATATCTACTTCAGCGCCACTCATTGGCATGCACTTTGTTTCTAACAATCTATATGACACAATATCTACTTCAGCGCCACTCATTGGCATGCACTTTGTTTCTAACAATCTATACGACACAATATCTACTTCAGCGCCACTCATTGGCATGCACTTTGTTTCTAACAATCTATACGACACAATATCTACTTCAGCGCCACTCATTGGCATGCACATTGTTTCTAACAATCAAATGACACAATATCTACTTCAGCGCCACTCATTGGCATGCACATTGTTTCTAACAATCTATATGACACAATATCTACTTCAGCGCCACTCATTGGCATGCACATTGTTTCTAACAATCAAATGACACAATATCTACTTCAGCGCCACTCATTGGCATGCACTTTGTTTCTAACAATCTATACGACACAATATCTACTTCAGCGCCACTCATTGGCATGCACTTTGTTTCTAACAATCTATATGACACAATATCTACTTCAGCGCCACTCATTGGCATGCACTTTGTTTCTAACAATCTATATGACACAATATCTACTTCAGCGCCACTCATTGGCATGCACATTGTTTCTAACAATCAAATGACACAATATCTACTTCAGCGCCACTCCTGGCATGCACTTTGTTTCTAACAATCTATACGACACAATATCTACTTCAGCGCCACTCATTGGCATGCACATTGTTTCTAACAATCAAATGACACAATATCTACTTCAGCGCCACTCATTGGCATGCACTTTGTTTCTAACAATCTATATGACACAATATCTACTTCAGCGCCACTCATTGGCATGCACATTGTTTCTAACAATCAAATGACACAATATCTACTTCAGCGCCACTCATTGGCATGCACTTTGTTTCTAACAATCTATACGACACAATATCTACTTCAGCGCCACTCATTGGCATGCACATTGTTTCTAACAATGTATGTTTTAAACAATCCTTTTAACTGTTGATTTTGATGGTTGATTGATATGTGAGGCACAAACAGAATAATATTCAGTCAGGGCACAACATTTTGTAATAAAAAATGAGACTTAAATATGGTGTGATGTGCAACCCATCAATAAAGATAATTTACCGGGACCAACGATAATTAAAACATAATTATACATTTCAATAACTGACAAGCACATATACACATACATGTACCTGAATTTAATAGTGTCTTGCTTCACACTGTTATACAGTAGTTATGTATGACGTAGTGTTAAAAAAAAAGACAATAATAGGTTGTATTCAGTCACAAAAATCTGTATAAAACATATTCCTTTATAAACTTATTTTTCTTATTTCACTTCTTTAGATAATCTGTAAAGATGCTAAGTAAGTAGTCCAGGCACGAGGTACTCTTTTGCAGAATTTTTCCTCCAGTAATGAGAACTATCTTGAAGGAAAGATCGTATGTGCCTCTCTGGAAATAGGACTCATAAGTGAAGTTTCTTTTGGAATTCTCAGTGGTTTTCCCACTACGTCTCGTACCGGGGTCAACTTATTCTGTTGTTGAAGCAAGGAAGTGTGCTCCCCCCCCCCCCCCCCATCACAATCTTAGTTCAAGGAGTAATTTGTTAAGTTCTTGTCTCTCTCCTTCCTTTATATATTTGCTGTTATACATGCACTTTGACAAAATAATCCCTTGTATTTCTAATAGACTTTGCAAGGACTTCCTTTCCACAGACTGAAGTGTAACTTTAACATTCTTGGTAAAGAGATTTGCACTTATTTAATTCCTAGTCCAAGAGACTTCTTGCTCTTTTCCTGTATCTCCAGATTCACTGGTATTGTTCGGTACTGTATCAGCCTTTTACATCTGCACTCCGTCGTCATAATTATTGTAGTTTGCAATCTAGTTTGGCAAGTTGTTCATTTCTATCAGTATGTATACCTTGTTGTGTGTGTGTGTGTGTGTACACACATGTGTCTGTGTATAAACCTGTGGCCTACTCCATCTCCTTCCAAACTCTTCTTTGTCGACTGTAGCAATTATGATCCCTTCAATTTTGTTATGGCTGAGTATTGCCAGTGGTCCATGCTCATAACAGCAACTAAAAAATAAAACTAATTAGGGAGTGAAAGGTTGCGGCAAAGTAAGGACATTTTAAATGCTCTCACGGCGTGCAAGCCATTCTATTGAGTAATGTAGAAGTTATATCTCAAATCATTGAACCACGTATAAGTTAACCACTCGAATCTGTGGACTGACTGGGCAGGAGAACAGCTAGCTAGCAAGCAAACAAACACCTAATCTTTAAACTAAAAGAATTAAAATTCTAGGTATGCATAGCTCAGTTGACGAGACTCCATTTCTCGGGTTTGCCGCAGGCATAACGTAAGTTGAACTGCTGGATTTTAATGGGTAGTGCTTATCTATTACAACAAAGTGCAAAAATACAGATGTACTTACAAATATAAACCTCTCAAATTGAAAAACACACAACTATAGTACTTCTTCAGTAAGTATAAATCCAACAACTTTTGCTTTTTTTTTCTCCACCATAGACAACATAACAACATTTTAAGTACAACTTTCTAGTATGAGAAAGAAAAACATAATAATACTGCAAGATATCAACATTTACTTCTTACCCTTCTACTGCCTAAATAATTTAATTTATTTTATTGCTATAATACCAATATCTTCATTATTGATTTAATTATAATTCTGATTTAATGAGAATCTAAGGTAGTGTAAGTTGTAATGGGTCACCTGAATGGAGTGGTGATGATATTAGGAAATATCAGCGAAATGATCCCACTTAACATCCATTACTAGGATGGAAAGAAGCAGACTTTCAGCCAAACTGGGGAGAGATATTAAGTCTGAGCACATCAGTCAAAGCATACTGGGCACAATGGAATTCCCTCGTACTAAATAATGGCATACTTTACAGGAATTGGGAAAGTAATTATGGGAAACACATGCTTACAGTTGGTCGTTCCAGAATGCAGGGATATTAAAGTCTTGAAGGAACTGCATAATGCAGCAGCCAGTGGGCACTTTGGTGTTAATAAGACTATCAACAGAGTTTGACCGAGATCCTGCTGGCTTCATTGTCAGGAGGATGTTGAGAAGTGGTGTTGAATGTATTTACACCTGCACCGTGAGGAAGGGGCCAAGGACCACAGTACAAGGTTACTTCTAGAAATACAATGTTGAAGCCCCATTTGACAAGATGGTGGTAGATATTCTGGGTCGCTTGTCTGTCTCAGACACACGTAATCAATATCTGCTGTTGGTCCAAGACATCTTTTTTAAGTGGCCTGAGATCATTCCCCTCCCAAAGAAAGAAACACATACTCTGGCAGATGCATTCATAGAGCATGTCTTCTCGAAGTTTGTGGTGTCACTTTAACTCCATTCCGATCAGGGACAAAATTTTGAATCTGCTGTGTTCGAGGATGTATAAAATATTCTGGAGATAAAAAAGACTAGGACTACAGCCTTACACCCTCAGCTGGATGGAATGGGAATGGTCAAGATCGAGAGGCTTAACTGCACTCTTGAGCAGTACCTGTCTTGTCTTTGTGACAGAGATCTAAAACGACTGGGATCCATAGGTGCCACTATTTCTCCTTGCTTACTGCTCGATAGTTTACAAGTCTACAAGGGTACTTTTTTGGTAAACCAATAGAAGAGGAAGCTGTTGCCCCAGATTATGCCAACAAATTAGTCAGGCTAGTTGGCATTCATGATTTTGCTCAACAGCATCTCTGAATAAATAGTGACAAGACCCAGTACGACAGGTCGGGCGAGGTATTCCAAGGAGGATAACTTGTGTGGCTGTACAACCCACAGAGGTGAAAAATCAAATGCCTGAAGTTACAGAAATGTTACAGTATTCTGAAGAAGACTGGTGAGTGGTCTTTCAGATTGTCGTCAAGGCTCTTGGGCTAAGCCTAATGTGCACATAGAACGACTGGCAGTCTTGAGGAGGGGACATTGTTTCATGTTTCTACTTTGCGTTGCTTCCCTTGTCCCATCATGCTCGAGCATGGGAATGATGGTGTGTCAAGGCCATCTCTAGTAACCCAAGGAGTGTGCAAAGGTTTGAACTGTGATAAGCCTATTGAGATTTGTGCCTTCTTCTTGAGGGGATTTACTCTAGCCCCTCTCAGGGAATCTTGGGATGTGCATAACCTTCTCTATCTGGCCAGCTTGTCTATTTAAGTTGTGACCGGCCTCTGTGTCGGCAGTCTGTAGTTTGGAGGATTGTATGGCTGTAAGAGCCAGGTATGCGAAGACAGCAAAGCTGCGTGTTGCAACAAGAGTGGAATCTGCGGACTGGAAGCATTGGTGTAGTGGAGAGTTAGACTGATGGGACAGTTGAACTGGCTGCATGAGTGACAGAATCATGGCAATAAACAATTGAATATGTGTAAAATAATGAGTTAATTAAATGACTGTAGGTGGCAATCTAGACAATGATAAGGATTTTAATTAAGATTGGGACAGACATTAAATATTGCGACTGAGAATTATATGAATAATATTGGAGATAGGTAGTTTAATGTTGTCAATAATAGTTGTGTGTATATTTATTATAAATAAATTACATATCAAATTTAGTTCTTTTATTTTTATTAAGACCTCCATCTCTCATGAACTTGGATATGCCCCTGGCATGTTTTGAAATAGTTTTAGTGTAGGGCCCAAATGTCAAGGACTCTACTAATGGAAATTACTGTTCTTAATATAAATGTATAATTACAGCCAATGTTACACTTTAGTGTCAAGTTGTGCTTTTTTTTTTTTTTTTTTTTAATACAACAATTTGATTTCCCTCTTAATTTGCATGATCGCCAAACATTTAATCTACTTGCCTGTTTTCCTGTTACTTACCCTGCTTCTTAAATGCCTACTGTTATTAAAAAAAGTTCATAAATTTTACCCAATAATAAATAATGTATGCCACATTTTTCATTTACCTTTCGGACACTTTACATGCACCAGCAAGTCTGACAGTTTTCTGCTTTTGTTCCCAATGTCGTGATAGTTTTGTTAAGAGATTATGGGAAGGAATGTCCAGTTACTTGCCAGGAAAGGTGGTTTGGGGAATGTGATTGCATGTAAGAAGCCCATTTGGTTTATATCTAATTACCATCCACCAAACAGAGATTAATTTCTTAATCGTGTTACAGTTGTAGAATTCAATGTCCTCTTTTGGGAATGCGAAAGAGAAAAGTTTGATGAAATGTAAATAATAAGCATTTCTTCTGAAAATTCAGATTCTTCAATGAGCTTGACAGAATTATTAGAGTAACCTGCAAAATGAGTATTTTTGATTGTATTGATGAGCCTTCTGGAATGCCATATCCTTTGGCTTCCATTATTGCTGCTGCTAGCGTTGATGATGAATTACCTGAGAGAATGTTAGACTGGAGTCAGTGATTCTGACTTTGAGGACTGGCCCTCCAATCGCTTCTCAGGTACCAATAGCAAGGGACAATAATGATGATGTGTATTGTGCAATGTGGTTGATTGCTTCTTTCTCTGCCCAACTTTTCTCTTGTTTGTCCAAGTTACTCCAGAGTTAATTTTTTCCTTCTAGTATTTTTAACTGGTCATTTGTTTCAGTCTCTGATGAAAGAGTCCTTTTCATTCAATATCTCGTCCACAAGCTACAGCTTTTTCTTCAAAGGCGGCTTCTAGTAGAGCTGCTGTTAAATAGCTTCGTAACTGGAAATATTCAGCAATATTTGTTTGAGCAATGGGCTATGCAGTTTGTTAGACAAAAGAAGGTGTCTTAAATGGGAAACAGTCAATTGGACTAGGATGGTTGTAAAAGTGTCGATGCGTCTGATTTGACTGGAAAGACTTTCTATAGCACATCTTCCATCAAGTGGCCTGTCATTATGTGCTTTGAACCACATTGTCATTTTTATTTGAACACACCCAACAGTGATTCAATTGGTACAATTTTCCTTTTCCTTTCTGGAAAGGTAGCAAAGTCTTCCTCCCCAACAACTCGCATGTGAAATATTGCATCCTTTTCCTTTACTTAACATAGCATTTGTACCTGTTCAAAAAGCATGCTTTTATTTACATCAAATGAGATTATACAAAATGTGGACTATTACTGTTCATTATGTCACAAAATGAGTCCACCAGTTACAAGAATTCTGCTAACTTTTGGCTTCCATTTAAAACAGTAATAGTTTTGGCGTAGTGATAGCGTAGTGATTTTAATTTTTCCCTGTAGTTAACTTATTTCTGGTGTATACCATTACCGTTTACATTTTTCACAAAAGTTATAGACAGTTTTTTCAGATTTACCTGCAGTATTTACTGTATTTTCTGAAATACAGGTAGGCAAAGCTGGATCTGGCTTGTGTTTTTTTGGCTTATTGCTTGAATGTGATCAAAAACAGCCTGTCGAATATTTATTTTCCTGTGCCGTGACTAATAAGCACTCATAAAATTGGACTTATTAACACTTGCAATGGCTGTTTTCTTGAAAATCTTTTTTCCTGTTAACCCTAAGAGTCAGTTTTTTAAGTAGTATTCATAGTCTATAATTTATGTAGTGTTGAACTACAAGTACGTGTGTACTTTATTTTCATTGGATCGCACCTCTTGCACCTGCTTTCCCATTCCATACTTACATGTTCATTCTTTGGGAAACTGAGAATCATTAGAGCACATAGCTACCACACTGTTCATATTTTGTTTGCTAATGTAACATTCCTTATAACTTAAAAACACTTTGAACAACTACAACTAAGTTGCCACGTGAACAAACACGAACGAGTAAGCGAGTAAGCGAGTAAGCGCACTCTTGTAAACCAAACCATCACAACCCAGACAATTACCTTTGCTGTCGCCCAGTGTCCCTGAGCACCAGGGGGCGCCGGACATCACGAGGGTGGAAGAAGGAGACCAAAGAGGGATCGAGGTGCCACACTCCTGCCCCCCTCTATTTCTAGCCCTTGCCTGATATCACTGTTTACATTAATTTAGTGAATCATCAATATTAAATTGTTGATTGCTGTTACAGTACAGTCTGGTGCTGTTTATTTCACTCTGTAACACATATTTTGAGAGAATCTACAATAGTTAATTTTATGTATTACAAGATGCAGTCCTGTGTTTTTGTTTTCTTTATTTAGGAGATTAGTGATGGTGCATAGTAAAATTTACATTTTAAGCACTGTTTACTCTTTGGCACATATTTTAGCGTACTTTCTGAAGAAAAAAAATGCCTATGAGATTATTTTCCTGTCTGTGTCTGCGTGTTTAAACCTGGCTTGTTTTCAACTTTTGAATGCATCAACCGAATTTCACCAAATTTGGTACATATATTGTACTTAGTAATTACATCTGACTTTTGTAGTTTTAAACCATGCTGGATGCTTACTTTGAAAATGGCAGATTTTTTTTAAAATTGAGGGTAATGTCATGTATTGGAACCATTTAACTGATTGAAAACCAAATTTTGTATGTTGACAGTGCATAATGCAATCATAGAACATAGTAATATGTACATGTTGCTGTTGTGCTGATATTTTGGAAGATAACCGCACATGGAAAAATTAAGTCTTTATGTTATGTCTCAAAAACTGCTCAATTATAGCCATATTTGGCAACTAAGTAATACTATTGTGGGTAGTGTAAACGTATGCAATTTGAGTTAATGAGGAACTAACTTTCAACATGGGGATCATATATATATTTTTGGTTTATTTTGTATTGAGCCAATGTTTACCATACATGAAAAATATGGATGTTTCATGCAGTATCTCGAAAACCAGTAGCACCAAATTTTACATGTAATTAGTGCTACAGTAGGGTATATGCACTAGTGTGGTTGAGGTGTCGTAGGCTTTTTGAAATGGCTTAACTTAAAAAAAATTAGGTTAGAATTCATTAAAATTTAACCAAATTTTGTGCACCAACATTATTCATTAGCAGCATACAGAGATCCTCTTTTACTAGCCTTTTTGCAAAATATTGCCAGGTGGGAAAATGGAACATTTTGTCATAATTTGGGAACATTTTATTTCATTCTACTAAACGTTTTATGCTGACAGTACCTATAAGAAGTATTGTCTACAGAACCTTTTTTAGACAATTTTGTAAGATAGCACCAGATAATAAAATAATTTCTGCCGATGGTTGAACTTGGTTAAACTCAAATAGTGCATGCACTTGTTTGCAGGATACAAGCTCATTGTGCCTACTTCCCTGGCTGACTTCCATCGCATCTCAGCCATAAGTGGACGGGCAAAGACTAGACCCGCAGTGTAGTGTGTCTGGAACAAAATTACCGTAGTCCCTAGTGACTGACATCACTCTGAACCACCGTGTTTCAGCCAACTATTGGAAGAAAGTTTGTCTGTTTAAAGTGTCTCCCCTACAAATTAAGTGTAAAAGCATTACAATAAAGCACACGACACTAGTGTTTTTCAACAAAGCACTTGCTGTTTTTCAAAATGGTGGCTAATTAACATTATTACATTAAGTGGTCATATATTTTATGTATTATAACTAATGTCAAAATTTTTAATTAGACGTTTCTTTGTCACTGCATGGCATTTTAGAAGGTGTTACTTTCATAATTTTGAGAGATGTGCTACCTGAATAAAAGTGTATGATATTAAAATGAATACTGTATAAGATACGTGGTAATGTTCAACTACTGAATTTGGTATACATGTAATGAAGTACAAGGCATCCAACATGATTACAGTACTTGTTGCACAATCAGCTGCTACTTCCACAGAATTGCCATGTTAACAAATTCTTTAATATGCTAAATCTCCAAATGTATAACTTTTTTTATTTCCAAAAATTTCCTATTTAAAACTGATTTTATTTACTGTATTCAGAGTGTGGATCTGTAACAGCTGAAGATATCAGAAAAAAGCTGAGCTATGTTTGCGAAATAAATAGTGCGAGGGTGTATGTTTCCAGGATGCTGTCCATTCATACAGTGGAGGGTTGGACTGCACGTTGAAAATGTATGACTTCAACAGTAACTCAGGTTGGTGTCAACTTTCAATGATATTTTGTCCTTGAAACTCTCTGCGACTGTGTTCTCGTGGCAAGTGGGAATGGCAAAAATTCATCAATACAATCACAGACCATTGTAGCAGTCACTTAGAAGCATATATATTATTTTTAATTCTTTATTTTCTAGGAAATTATGAAACATGCTATTTATTTTAAAGTGCTATGCAAAGTCATCATAGTACGTATAAATGAGCAAGATGTAGGTATGTGTGTGGCAGAAAAAATCTTCTTAACTGTCAAAATCACTAGGCCTGTATCAAAGTAAACTACTACATTATGAAATGAAACTCAAGCATTTTAAATTCCAAATGTTGTAAGAATGACCTGTGCGACTTCCCTTGTAATGTATACTTTCATTTTGCTAACAGCAGACTTACCTATCCATGGTAGCTATATGATTTTATAATAGAAAACGTATTAAACCATGTTGCGGTTACTACAATGTAGAATATAGTTAATTAGCATAATTGAATGGCAGCAGAGCAGAGCACCAGACAAGCATAGCTGGTGCTATCGTCCTACAGGAGAATGTAATGACATCACATGCAGCAGCCAATGACAAAGCCTGTTGGAAACTGCCACTCTGAAACAGTAGTACAAAGTCAAGGTACTGGGAGCTAGCCCACTAGTTCATCACAAAATCCAGTCAGCCTCCAGGATTTAATATACGTAACTTCATTGTGCCTTCACATCTTGCATGATATGTATAGGCTCAATTTTATTCAGGGTTCAATATATTTTTCACGAAAATTAATTTCTGCTTTTTGTTAAAGAGAATAATTTTCTCAGCAAGAATAATCTTTTGTCTGGATTTAGTTTGCCGTTCCCACACAGAAATATTGCAATTTCACCTGCACCAAGTGGTCCGCTGCGAATTTCATCCAGCGGCATCTGCGCCACCTAAGCTTGTTTTCACATGTGTGTGTGTTTATTGTGAATATTCATCTCGTGTCCCATCTTATTTCATGTATCATTCAAGGGTCTATGTAATGTACGGTGCAATTATTCCAGTCCTAGCCGGCTCTGTATATAGGCAGTCACCACACTACCCACATGCTGGAGGGCGAGCCCCGAAGAGTGTGCGTTAGTGATGCCGAGTAGTCACACGTGTTAACGTGTATTAAGGGTTTTCATTTGTAATTCACTGTGTCGTGCCTTCAGGGAAAAACCGTCAGTCCACCCTAGCTGCTGTCGGCGCTCTTCCCTTGTGAAGGCTGTGCTTTCACGCACCTCGGTGAGATCATCCATTTAGGCATGCGCTAGATTAATTACGGGTTGGGGAGCACCCAAGCGGAATTGGCTATTAATGACTAAGATAATAATTTCATTGGCACGTTGATGTGTATGAACAATATCAATGAAAACAAGTCTACAGTGAACTCAATTTATTATTCAGTAGTGACAGTGTCCGAGCCATATATGTTTTATCAATTATTTATTTCAGTGATATTTATTAAAAGTTTAGTATTGCCTACGTGTTTGTACGTACTCGTGGGTGAGACGGACACACAGAACCCACAGCATCTCTGAGAACCCTGAGTCTCCATAGTGCAGTGATTGGGAAGCACCGCTGGCGCCCAAATTACCAGTAAGTATGTGTGTCATCGTTCTTCTCATGTCTCACCTGACGACATCAAACATTACTCCACATAAAAATTTCAGTTTAATTGTATATAAAAAAAAAACAAAAATTAAAACTTTTGTTCATTTTATAACTGTAACAGGAGTTGGAAGAATATTACTAGAGAAAAAGAAACTGAATTTTTTAAAAATAAACTATTGACGTGTGCCCGGCTATTGACTGTATGGCACGATCATCAAGGTTTATTGCGCTAGACCAAGTGAACGGTTATAGGTAGCTGACCGGAGGTGCTAGAAACCTGACTTACTCTTAAGGTCTTCGGTCGGTTGGTAACGTAGGTTTGCAGACTGAGCAAAGCCGGTGCTACACTCCTTTGCTTAGATTATGTTATACTGAGTTGTCTCACACCGTACTCCAATTTCCAGGCTACTGACTCTGACTCCAGAAGTTAGGATTGGCTAGTCCGTACCTAGCTTCAGTCGTGTATACTAGACCCCTCAACACATGGTGGTATTCGAGACTGGTTCGGATGTGCGGTGGGAAATACATATATTGTACCACAGGGACAATCGAGACTGCCCGTAATCTCAGTGAAGCGGCACGATCCTGTTCCGCCTGTCTTTCCTGCGTAGGAGGGGCTAAGGTATTCCGCTGTTTGGCAGCTAAATGAGCAATCTTTTGTTCTCTACACCATCGGCAGTGCCTTATCTTGTAAGTCATAGAGTTAGGACACTGCTGAACAAGATACGGTGTGCACTTTAGATGAGAAACTATACCCTATGAGAGTGTAGGTCCAATAGCTGATTCGTGGCACAATCTCGGTAATAGTCTCCACCAATGCTACTATTGGATGTGAACTTCCAGCCAAGGCCAGGCTGCAATACCCACGTCAATACCGCCTCCAGTGCTCTGCTAGGTGATATAACCTAGGCTTGCTGTCTCTCCTTGGTGGAAGGTATTCCTAGTGCTTGTGGCTCCTCTGTTCTTGCCCTCCAGCACCTGGGTGCTTGGGGTAGTAGGAAGCAACAGGCGGCCGTCTAATGTGTGTGTACCAGACTGGTGGTCCCCAGAAGGGGGCCTCAGTCAAGCTAGTTTGGATTTACAAAAGTACCGGTTTCTGTCGGCAGTGCACAATGCAACCTATTCCTAGCGAACAAAGTAGGCATACTCTAGAAATGAAAGCGTTAGGATAGAGAACAAACTGTATTTATTGAGGACTCAATAAACACAGTAACTCGTGCTATTTCCTACCAAGTAAACTACGTTAGCCAGGTGTAGGCGACCTGGTCCTAGGCTTGAGGGAAATTGAACTAGAAAACTGTATATATAACTGCTTAACTAAAGCTGTCTAATTGCGGGTGTCTGGAAGAGACAAAAGAAGTTGAAATTAAAGTAGCAAGGAGGTACATTCGTGTTTGATGGGTATTGAAGACTGTTGTCGTCGCAGAGGGTAGACGCGAGGGCTACTGAAGACTTGAGGGGTTCACTGGAGGCCCCAGCACTAAGGAGTGCTTGGGGTTAACTCAAGAGAAGAAATATGAATAACTGCTGGAGCCCCGCTGTGCCCAGACTTATATAGTCAGAAGTCTAGGCTGCCACGGCGGGGTGCGGGGAAGGATTGTGACGTCCTGCTGTGAAGGCTGTCATGGGAGGTGGGAACCCTCTCGTCAGCGTTCTTGGTTCGTGGATCTTCAGCCACGCCCAAAGTGGCTGAGAGCTTGTAGGCACTTAGCGCAGGGGAGGGGGTAGACGGCTTGCTTACTGGTTGCGTAACCTTGTAGCCACATGTTCGGCCACCCGGTAGATTTAAGCGGCGCACAACAACCGCGTATTGTTTTGTGGGAACATCTCTCGTGGGTGGTTGAAGTAAGGGTATACTTCACATGAAGAGCGATTATTCGTAATCGTAGTTAATAGTAGTATAAGGGGCACGTGTCCCTATAAAATAAATGCAGTGCTGTTAAATCATGTCATGATTGTTTGAAGACCAGTGTATTGTTACATGCTTCAGTAAGCACCATTCACGAACTCCCATTATGTGCACGTCCAACTTTGAGGGGGGAGGGTGGCCTAGCTCGCCCCCTTCCCCAACCATTGGCAGCGGGAATGATTGTTATCAGCGGTAAGCCCATAGCGTCGCTCGGCTTCTGGCTGGCTTCACAGCCCCTCGTCACACCCCTGCTGGAGATGCAGACAAATGTAGTGGAGGTGCAAGAATATTTTGGCAATTAGGACACTGTGCAACTAGGGAATTAGCGTAAATTCTGGATGACTGCGTACAACACTATAACTACTGCAGCGGCCAGCAGTTTTGGCGAAGGCCATCTAGCTGATGCAGACACAAAGTTAAATATGGTACGACTGCAGACAAGCAAGGTCTTTGTGGTGTGAATGGACAAGAGGGCGTGAAACCCGACGAGTGAAGCCTACTGTACGTGAGGGTGCTTGGAGGACACTAGAACATTGCAGACTAGCAGGACATGAACTAAACTGAGGTGGGACTGAATGGACATGTAATGTGGATTTTATTGTAAATATTGGAATTTTTAAATAGGGACACATAATTTATAAAATAATTGAGTAGTTTGATATACTGTCTATTGGGACTGATCTTTAATTAATTAATTTCATTGCTTTCTTTGTTGTAATAATAAATTTTATTAATTGGTGTCAATTGTGAACAGTAAGTGACTTCAATTTATTGTGAGAATTTGAGTTAAGAGAATTTTGTTGTAGTTATTGTAAATAAAATAAGGAAATTATAATTAATTCTTTTATTTGATTAAGACCTCCATCCCTTAACGAACTTTCTTAAGTTGACTGACTTTTGAAAGAGAAATTGTAACACTGGTGTCTGATGTGGGATGGAGGCATTTTATAACAGCATCCATGCTCTACATCAGTGTGCGACGCGTGCAAGTATAACCCAGGCAAGCTAATGTAGTGCCACGAGTGATGTACCCGGCCAAAGACTCCAGTACACGGAGTTATACATAATGGGCAAATATGGCATGGATATGCATTTAAGGCTTTGTGGCTCACACCACACAATTCTGAATTACGTGTGTAATAAAGACGTTGAGTGAGCGCCCACATCCTTTCCAGGGTCCAGTGCCTTGTGTTTGTCTTTTGTGATTTATTGATTCTTTTCATACCATGCCCGTTATGCCAATTTCATTCCACCATGATCTTGCAAGTGTTTTTTGTTTTGAAGGGTTAATTACACATTTTATGCAGTGTTAATATTAATATGTTGATTTGAGTAGGTAAGAGGTATGTGTAAGCAGAGTTGTGCCAGGAAGTAGGTCCACATGGCGTGTGAGTCCGCCAACACAGACTCCTGCGTCATATTGGCCAGTCAGTCAGCGTCGAGCATTTAGAGGGGTTGTTCGCGTTTTCTGCACCTGGGCGGCATTCGCTCATTTTTATGCATGTAATTTAATTTGCAATAGTTTGAAGACTCTCTGAACCGTTTTCTGCATATCCGCCCGGGACACCATCCCTCACTTCTCCAGAGCTTGCATTGCCTGGGGAAACGTAATATACTTCCTTAATTTTGCCATGGTCTAGCACCATTTTCAACAGCTTAACCTATGTCGGTAGGTGAAGTCCGACAACGCATGTAAAGTTGTTCCATGTGGAAGTTTTTAGTGTTTCACCAATTAATGCAACAATGAACTGAACCACGTGTATTTATTTCAGTAGCCGCAAGGCATGTCAGGGCACGGGTCAATAAAATACCCAACAAATTTCCTGCAAGTGTCAGGGTGGCTACAGATAAGTCAAAGGCAGGGGATTTCAAACAGCCAGAGAAAACAGGGAATTTTCGTATGCATTAAAATATTTAGATTACTTTTAATTCTCCTGTTCAAAAATGTTTGATTTTCCTACAATTAGTGGCGTTGTGAAAGCGACATTTGCTGAGTGCCAGCTGGTGAGTTGTAGCATCAGTATTTGTGGCATACTTCAAACCGGAAAGCAGTCTTTGAAAGGTTCCTTATGGGGAGCCACAAAAGTGATATTCCATAAAACATAAAAATGTTTGCAGACTTAGTTGGAGTAATCGCGTACGACTCTGGTTGGCTCGGCCATGAATGGCTTTACACCCAACTAGGGATCCTTGTCGCCTACTCATAGCGTGGCTGACTTTAGTACCGTCCTTTATACCGTACACCCATAGGAGTGGGGCAGAGTGGCGAGCTAGGAAGGCCTCAAAGTCCAACCTGAGCTGTAACCCAGTACCAACTTCCCTCTGCAGTCTAACCCCCGGGAATGAGCTGAAGCCACCCGACACTAGAGAGACCTCTCCTCCCAGTCCCTCCATGCTCCCTATTTCAGCCTCCCTACAAGACCACCAGTGAGCCGTATCCAGTCGTCGACTTCCACCTGGGACTCCATGGGTATAGCAAATCCTTGGTTCCAGCCCAGCAGGACCAGTAGCCCTCCACGAGCACCGCCAGCAGCAGCACCACCTTCGGCCCAGGATTGGGCACGAGTTCAGCCGGCACCAGCGGCCGAGTCGGGAGTTACACCCACTCCGGATAAACCAGTGGCTGTGTGTAAATCAGTGTTGCGGAAGATAAGCCCATACTAGACTTTTGTGCCATGCCTTCATGCCACGCACCTCAGTTTATATACCAGCCAGAGTTCAGTTAGCAGCCATTAAAGTTGGCCCAGTCATATTGCCCATGTCTCTGACACACACACTCATACACACACTAAAACCTTGCCCAACCTTTATATCATTGTCAGTCACCCGATATCACCCGTTTACGTATTACACGACTTTCAAAATTCCTTTCATTAAATGGATAGTTGCAAGAGAGTAAGTTGACAAACATTTATATTAGTTTGTGTACGAGGCTTCATATGAAAAATGTGATTTTATTTCATTGGTGTATGTCACAGGAAAAAATGTGATAGACAGGGAAAACATGGAAAAGTCAGGGAGTTTAGTTTTATGTTTTGTGTAGCCACCCTGAGTGTCTTTATAATGTTTCAGTGTTGTTATTGTGTGAATCGTTTTTGCATAGTATGTCAGTTAATGGGTGTATGGTTAGCCCCTAATAGTCCACCGCACAGCACACAAGTAAAGGTTACAAGGGTTTTCACCGCCAAAATGTCTGTCATACGGGCGTATAACCATCTCTAATAGGTTACCGTTTAGAAAACAACTGGAATAATTATCATATTCACAACAGCATCATAAGGGCAACGGTGATCGACGACGGAAAGTTACGTCCGGGCAAATTGGCCCGCAGCACCCCGAGAGTAACATGAAGTCTCCATTCTTCACACCAACCATCATTGACCCCGGCGTGGAGCGACGTCTGGCGCCTAGCCAGGTAACAACACCAATTCCTCACCTCAAACCTTGCTCCGCCCCTAAAACCTAACCTTAAACCTTTTGGTCCAGCCACATGGTGTCAAGATACTGTAAATTGTAGAATTAGTGATGTTTGTGACTCTGTAAATAGCCTAATTATTTATGTTGCTGAACTAGTAGACAAGAAAATAGACAGTGTTAGTGAGGTAGTAGACAAGAAAATAGACAGTGTTAGTGAGGTAGTAGACAAGAAAATAGACAGTGTTAGTGAGGTAGTAGACAAGAAAATAGACAGTGTTAGTGAGGTAGTAGACAAGAAAATAGACAGTGTTAGTGAGGTAGTAGACAAGAAAATAGACAGTGTTAGTGAGGTAGTAGACAAGAAAATAGACAGTGTTAGTGAGGTAGTAGACAAGAAAATAGACAGTGTGAACCAAAATGTAAAAAGATACAGTGTGAATGAGAATGTAAACCGAAAGGTGGAAGGTGTAAGCGAGTTAGTGAACAATAAAATAGACAATATGGGCAAGAAGATGGACAGTGTGAGCGAGAGAATGGAAAGTGTTAACTAGAGGTTAGACAGTGTCGAGGGTAAGGTGGAATAGGAAGTGAGAGCCCTCGAAAGGGAATGGCAGGATTTCCTGCAGCACCAAGGAAGAAGACATCCAGCCACTGAGGAGGAGTTGAGATCTGAGGCTACAAATTTGGACACCAAGGAGAAGGTGTTTGCCACTGCTAATACAGCCATCACAGGAGAGGACCAGTAGTTCTACAGTGTGAGTATGCCTCAGCCAGGGGTGGGTAAAGGTGTTGCAATAAAGCCCGCCTTCTGATGGACAGACACCTTGGTACGAATACTGGCACCAGTTCGAGATCATTGCCACTCTGATTGGCTTGGCGGCTGTTCTGAGGGCACCTGCATTGAGCAAACTGCAGTCGCTGCCAGAACGACATAAGACTAGAATACTCCACATTGGTGTCTGTTTTGGAGCTGCAATTCGGTGACCGATATTTGCGACACGCCCACCATGCCCAACTGCAGGAGCTGAGGCAGGACATAGTGAGGCTGTCACACCTGATTCTAGAGAGATGCTAGGAGGAGGCACGAGACATCATTGCAGTCAACTTTTTCATGAATGCTATTACTGTTACAGTTGTGCATCGAGCTATATGCCTAGCATCACCACACAGTATGCCCTTAGGAGGTAGAATCAGCAAAGCAGGAGGCGGCATTTCGCATGCAGTAGAAGCAGCCACCCCATGCAATGACGATGATGGGGATAACATCCTGGATGTCTTGAGGCAGTTGGAGACCACAGTGAAAGACATTGCTGGAGTCTGTGCTAGTAAACTCAGTTTTTGTCCACCTAAGAGTTGGAAGTATTGGGAATGTGGCCATACAGGACACTTGAGAATCCAGTGCCTGCAGAGAAACTACAAGACCTGGCAAGCAGACATGAGTATGATAGAGCTTATTAAGAAGACTGGAGACGGAGGAAGAGGAACTTTTGAACTCCATAGAGACTGTGACATCCGGCCCTCGTGGACGGATGCGCAGAGAATGTTGGAACTGTGGAAAGGAGGGACACTTACTAGCCCGTGGTGCAATGCGAGACAAGTCATCGAGGAATTGGTCAATGGACAGCTGCACGAACCATTGAAGCTGATATCCGCAGTAATACCTATCCAAATCACAGGCCTATTGAAACAGCTGGCAACAGCCTATCAAAGGGAATGGAGAAAGATCGCTATGTGGTAAGAAAATCAAGGATACTGGAATAGGACTACGCAAGAAGTCTTCCCGCAGTTAATGCAGGCGAAGAAAAGGAGAGAAATCCAGTTTACAGATGAAGCTGCACATATGCGTTGATGCATGACGCATTTAGCCGACACCATCGGGTGAGACATGAGATGAACAATGACACAAATACTTACTGGTAATATGGGTGCCTGCGGTGCTTCCTAATCACTGCACTATTGAGACTCAGGGTTCTCAGGGATGCTGTGGGTTCTGTATGTCCGTCTCTCCCGTGTGTGCTTACAAACATGTAGGCAATACTAAACTTTTAATAAACATCACTTTAAAAATAAGCACTTGATAAAATACATATGGCTAGGACACTGTCACTAATGAATAAAATAATTGAGTTTACTGTAGACTTCTTTCTATTGTTATTATGCATACACATCAATGTGCCAATGAAATGATTATCTGGGCTTATACACAGAGCCGGCTAGGACAGGAATAATTGCACCGTACACTAATTACAAAATTACATAAACCCTCAAAAGATACATGAAACAAGACGGGACACGAGATGAATATTCACAATAAACACACACATGTGGGAAAACAAGCTTAGGTGGCGCTGGTGCCGCTGGATGAAGTTTGTAGCAGACCACGTGGTGCTGGTGAAATTGCAATATTTCTACGTAGAAACGGCAAACTAAATCCACACAAAAGGTTATTCTTGCTGAGAAAATTATTCTCATTACGATTGCAGTGTTACAGGCGTGTAACATGCCTGATGGAGGTAAAATCAAACATTAACGTGACCGCATGGTCAAATACAAAAAGCAGAAATTACTTTACGTGAAAAATACATTGAACCCTGAATAAAATTGACATAGAACCCTGAAATAAATTATTGCACATACAATGTTACATAAATAAACTCTCAAACGTAATGATGGCGTGTACAAAGACTTGGTGTCGGTTGGCCACGTGGTTATACATTATGTTGCCGTAAAATATTCAAACACGAAAAATTACCCTCAAATACATACATAAAAACAAAGCCTTTAAAATTGTGTGTAGCAATAATGCAGAAGTTTCAATGAAATGCCATAAGCATAGGCAGATGGTGCCTGATTCAAATTGCGCGGGTCGCGTGACCTCTCCGACATCTTCTCCTCCTCCTCAATTAAGTTAAAAATGCCACAAGGGCGCAAGAAATGAATAAAGCAGAAGCATAATGCTGGGGATAATGTCTGGCAAAACATACGCAAGTAAAGATTCACCGGTAAACTACATTGACTATGGAAACCTAAATCAGTGAACAAAAGTTGTAGTGCGCACATGACAGTGTCTTACCTCGCCAGCTCTCCTCGATAGACTATCCAGAGACAAGCATCGCACAGACCTATCATGGCCGCCTATGGGATTCACATAAGCGGAAGTGCTATGCATGCCAAGCAAAATATTTTATATTAAAAATAAAATGGCACAAATTAAATTAGATATTGTTTTACATTTCTATAATTTTCTTATGAATTTGCATATTATCTTAGTGTCTCTTTATGACGGCATTCATGCCGGAATATTTAGTGTTCTTAATCTCTTTGCTGCGGGCACTTTCAATTTTATAACCAAACAATTAAAAGTTAGTACAAACACTTAAAAACATAATTATCAGCCTCTTTGCGTATAGGCAGGACACGTGACACATGCATGGTGAGTGCCGTCATGGGCTCTAGCGCCACTGGCTGTTAGCCGGCGTCATAGTGCTTAGTGAAAGCGCTCCAATAATAACGACTATGCCCCATCTCAGATGGCAACTCTCCAAGGGGCTAGTCACTCCCAAGTACAAATAGTAATAGTGGCAGGACATGTCGACCAACCTCATTTGACAGAGACACAATTTGGCCAAGAAAATTCAAACTGTATTACAGTTGCTAATCTTCGCGGGAGCCCTTTACTAGGAACACACTACACTTACGGGTTTGACTATCCACGTGTGGTCCCAGCTCTATAGTTTGGTCCTGACTAGTGAATAGCCGGACTGGAGGTATACAGCAGATCACAAAGTTATCCTCTTAGGAGCACCCAGTTTTGTCTTGTGTTATTTTAGCAACAGTTCTTTAATTTGACCTTATGCCACAAGCCCATAGGTCTGGGCAGAAGTTACGTCTCAAACAGTCATGAAGAATGTTAAAGAATGAGATAGTTAATTTAATTCCTGAGACACAAGAAGGTGATTGTCTTTTTACGTCACCTATTAGAGAAGTAGGCAGAATACCTCTAGAACACTTATTAATATCGAAGTATTGCGGTAGGACGCCCTTTCCCTCCCAGAACCTCACACATACCACAAGAGCCAGCCAGCAGCCTGTGTCCCTTCCACCACAACCAGAGTCGGCCGCTGTTCCACAGCCGGCCATCCCAGCGAGCCAGGAGGAGAAGAAGGGGAAGGGGCCGCTGCCTGATGAGCAGCAGGTAAAGCGCTGACCCATTACAGTGTGTGTGACCGCAGACTTTGTGCCGCACGTAAGCCTACACGTCCCACTTTGTACACTGGCGTCCTGCTGCCACGAGAGTTGTGCCTTGTTAGTATGGTTCCAGCAACCCTGGTTTTTGCATTCTATTCGGAGGCCACCACCATCCCCCGTACACATAATGTGTCAAGCAGAATTTTAAAAGTAAAATTAAATCTAGGGGTTACAACCCCCAAGTAGTCCCTCAAACCAGAGCGCTCACCACCCACACAATCTTTAACGAGAAAACCCAGCATGAAGGGAAGAACCCTCCTATGAGTTAGCCAGGGATTTGTAAGCACCTCTTGATGACATTAGGGTTTTAATTCAGACTTTGCTTGCACTGGGTGACATCCGTACATAATCGAGCACTGACGTTAAAGCCCTCATTGACAGCCCATACTGAGTTGGCCTTGTGACCAACCCTTTAGGTGTATTTGATTTAACGTTATTACACTGGCAGCTTAAAATGTTTCAAATAAGAATGGCGCTCAGCGTTGGACCTAACTGTCAATAATATCAACTAGGACGGTTAGGACAAGGCAGCCTGGACGGATCCGATTGGCGACAAATGGGGTCTGTTGTATAATTTTGTTTGGATGACATCTGTTTATTTATATAAATTAATATTTTATTTAAATATCCTTTGGATTTTTGCAAGAGGCCTTCAAAATTACGCTCGCAAATAAGTATGCAGCATCCTTGTTACAGTTTTCGTAATTGTATGGCAACAAGAAAGGTTGAATATAATAGCTACTGTGGTATAATTTTATTCTGAAAATGTCTGATTATTGAATTAAAGTAATATTCCATGCAGAAATCATGTTGATTTTACACCATAGATAACTGAAAATGGACTTTATGATGCTCAGGAAATCCATGCGCCAATCAATTTACGCCGTCGGATGAGACACGAGACGAACAATGACATAAATACTTACTGGTAATTTGGGCGCCAGCGGTGCTTCCCAATCACCGCACTATTGAGACTCAGGGTTCTCAGGGATGTTGTGTTCTGTGTGTCCGTCTCACCCGCGAGTATTTACACATGTTGGCAATACTAAACTATTAATAAAATCACTGAAATAAACAATTGATAAAACATATGTGGCTAGGACACTGTCCCTAGAATGAGACATGAAATAAGATGGGACACAAGATGAATATTCGCAATAAACACACACACGTGTGAAAACAAGCTTAGGTGGCGCTGGTGCCGCTGGATGAAGTTCATAGCAGACCACGTGGTGCAGGTGAAATTGCAATATTTCTGCATGGAAACAGCAAACTAAATTCAGATAAAATATTATTAGTGTTGAGCACGTGGTTGTCTTTGTGATTAGCCTTGTTACAGGCTTGTAACATGCCTGATGGCGGTGAAATCAAGCAATACTGTAACCGCATGGTCAAGTACAAAAAGCATCAATTTACATGAAAAATACATTCAACCCTGAATAAAATTGACATAGAACCCTGAAATAAATGATTGCACATACAATGTTACATAAATAAGCTCTTAAAACGCAATGATGACGTATACAAAGACTTGGCTTCAGTCTGCCACGAGGTTATACGTGATGTTTCTGTAAAATATTCAAACACAAAAATTACCCTTAAATACATACATAAAAATAAAGCTTTTAAAATTGCGTGTAGCAATTATGCAGAAGTTACACTGAAATACCATAAACATAGGCAGATGGCGTCTGATTCAAAATGTGCTGGTCGCGTGACCTCTCCGATATCTTTCTCTTCCTTCTCCTCGATTAAGTTATAAATTCCACAAGGGCATAAGAAATTAGTAAAGCGGGAGCATAATGCTGGGGAAAATGTCTGGCAAAAACATATGCAAGCAAAGGTTAACCGGTAAACTAAATTGACTATGGAAACCTACATCAGTGAACAAAAGTTGTAGTGCGTACATGACAGTGTCTTACCTCGCCAGCTCTCCTTGACAGACTGTCCAGATACAAGCATCGCACAGACCTATCGTGGCCGCCCACTGCATTCACATAAGCGGAAGTGCTATGCACGTCGAGTGAAATATTTTATATTGAAAATAAAATGGCACAAATTAAATTAGACATTGTTTTACATTTCTATAATTTTGTTATGAATTTCAATATTATTTTAATGTCTCTTTGTGATGGCCTTCATGCCGGAATATTAAGTGTTCTTAATCTTGGCGCCACAGGCACTTTGAATATTCATAACCAAACAATTAAAATTAGTGCAAGCACTTTAAAACCTTTTATGACATATTGAACTCTGTAAAGACGACATAACACATTTTACCCTGAAATTAACATTCATAGGAAAGTTCAAATTATCAGCCTCTCCGTGCACGTGCGGAACACGTGACACGTGAGCGCTGTCATGGGCTCTAGCGCCGCTGGCTGTTAGCCGGCGTCACAATGTTTTTAATGTTTTTTTGGAAACAATAGAAACTAAGTGTAAGCTTTTTGGGTATCATTTTTTTTTTTCTGAAAACATTTGCCCATTAAAATAAATTTATATTTAATTTTAATAAATGTGTTGTTTTCACACTGCATGTGATTAAACTCAGAATTCATGCAAAAGATCACAAATTTTGATGTATAGAGGTAGGAGGTGCATCAAAATCAGTCTAAAAACCCCACCAAAATATCTATAGTGACCA
The DNA here is from genome assembly GCA_029891345.1 of Dryococelus australis. NCBI lineage: Eukaryota > Metazoa > Arthropoda > Insecta > Phasmatodea > Phasmatidae > Dryococelus > Dryococelus australis. The sequence goes on from CM056997.1 coordinate 2,598,066, forward strand.
ACCTGTCATAACAACCTTATTTATGGAAACAGTGAAGGGTTGTTTTAATAAGGTTCTACTGTGTAAATTTTTGTTTTCATTGGCAGACACGTTATATAAAGTTGATATTAAAACAGCAACATAATACAATGGTGACATTGCGTGATATCTACAGTACTTGCAGTACGAGATTGCCAAAACACATACTTTATTTCCTCATTTACAGTTGTGTTGATTAGTTAAATTATATTCACACAGATCATGTACAGATCTCATTAAACCCAACAATATGTGTAATAATGTTAGATGTATTTTATTGATGTACACGCCAGTTCCTCATCTACTGTCTCCTGTAAAACAGTACGTATAGTCCATTCTTAGTTACGTCTAACTTTTCTGAAGCCCTACTGCTGATCTACATCTTGGATATTCCTCAACCTTGTGTAGACATAGCTTAACCGAGTCTAGAAAATTATGCCAAAGGAACTGCGCACCACATTCGTGTGCACTCTGTGTAATAATAATAATAATAATTTGCATAAGAACTATTTCTTACCAGACTTCTACACACCTTTTTTCTCACTATTTTTATTCATATTAATTATAAACAAAATATTATAATTTACAGATGAAATACAAGTAAAACTTTAATTGAACCAGAAATAAGGTTATGTTAATAGAAGTATGAAATGCTTGTGATACATGACATATTTAGTAAATAACCAGATATGTGATATATGGGGTGATTTTTCAAAGGTTAAGATTCAAAAAGTGCGAAGAAACTACAAATGGCCAATAGAGACTCCACTTTATTGGGTATCTTGGTGATTTGAGTTGTGGTTTTTTGAAGCTTTACCTATGCTTACATTTCAGGGAATGTGAATTATCGTAATGATGTACATTTACATAGATTTCACACATCTGTTTTGCATTGCTCCATCACCAAGTCAACTATATTGTCGTTACAGTTCTTTTGTTAGAAACATGGCTTCTGGTACTTATTTAAGAATAAACAAAATTTTTATTCTTGGACGTTTAATTCTGGATGCTTAAGTATTGTAATAATCAGTTGTATTGAAGAATTAATTTAGACATAGCAAATACGGACAGTATAGATGTGAGAGTACAGATTGTTTAACTGGGGCTGGCTGCAGTTATGTTCATTCATTACTTGGATCTTGTCAATTGTGTGATATGTCTATATCTAAGTAAATTTTTTTTTGTATATGTGTTGAAGCCAATATTGTGGTTGTACTGCAGAAACTGTAGTTGGTACCCATGACGACGCCATCAGAGCGGTAGAGTACTCTGCGGAAGCAAATGGCATTCTGACTGGCAGCTGGGACTCCACGGTGAAGTTGTGGGACCCTCGTAGTCCTCGTAATGTCGGCACCTACACGCAGCCTGACAAGGTATTTATTGCCTGCTGTTTAGTTTATCTATCTTCATTTCTTCGAATGTGTGGTTGTGATTGTCTTAGATCCAACCTAGCTCAAGGATAAGAACAACAACAAATATTTTGTAAACTTGGTTTGGTTGTAATTGGCCCGTTAAACGAAAAGCTAGCTGGCTTCATCTGTGGGGTTGTTCTGCAGTGTAAGATGGTTGGTAGTCTCATCACCACTTCAAGCCCTCTTGTTTTACAGTTAGCATCTGCAGGCAGTAAACATTATGCAGTTGTTAGGTCTCTTATAGTGGTTTTACTACATGTGTGTAGTTATGGAAAAAATTTACAGCTACGTAGGCAGGATTTCAAATACAAAGATGAATAATATGTTAATGAGAAACATATTTGTTGAATTAATTGATTGAATTTTCACACAAGAAACAGAAATTTTTTACGGATTACTTAGTAATACATGTACATATGGTGTTCATAATTTAATTAATTTTCTGTGATGTAAAGGGAAGAAAATGAATTATCCAGTGAGCTTAAGGGAATTCAACCGAGCATAGGTAGGTAAAGCTTGCGACATTCATTTATGTACCATATAATTTGTAGTTGCTTTAATGAGATTTACACATTTTTGCATCATGCTAATGAAGTAGATTGTTTTTGTTAGTAATGAAGTCATAAATAGAAAATAACCAACAAGAAGCTCGCTTCTCCTGATAGTAGTGGCCTGCCAGGTTGTACACCTGCACAGACAAACGTGTCAGAAATACCAAGAAGAAGCTCGCTTCTCCTGATAGTAGTGGACTGCCAGGTTGTACACCTGCACAGACAAACGTGTCAGAAATACCAAGAAGAAGCTCGCTCCTGATAGTAGTGGACTGCCAGGTTGTACACCTGCACAGACAGACGTGTCAGAAATACCAAGAAGAAGCTCGCTCCTGATAGTAGTGGACTGCCAGGTTGTACACCTGCACAGACAAACGTGTCAGAAATACCAAGAAGAAGCTCGCTTCTCCTGATAGTAGTGGACTGCCAGGTTGTACACCTGCACAGACAAACGTGTCAGACATACCAAGAAGAAGCTCGCTTCTCCTGATAGTAGTGGACTGCCAGGTTGTACACCTGCACAGACAGACGTGTCAGAAATACCAAGAAGAAGCTCGCTTCTCCTGATAGTAGTGGACTGCCAGGTTGTACACCTGCACAGACAAACGTGTCAGAAATACCAAGAAGAAGCTCCCTTCTCCTGATAGTAGTGGACTGCCAGGTTGTACACCTGCACAGACAAACGTGTCAGAAATACCAAGAAGAAGCTCCCTTCTCCTGATAGTAGTGGACTGCCAGGTTGTACACCTGCACAGACAAACGTGTCAGAAATACCAAGAAGAAGCTCCCTTCTCCTGATAGTAGTGGACTGCCAGGTTGTACACCTGCACAGACAGACGTGTCAGAAATACCAAGAAGAAGCTCGCTTCTCCTGATAGTAGTGGACTGCCAGGTTGTACACCTGCACAGACAAACGTGTCAGAAATACCAAGAAGAAGCTCCCTTCTCCTGATAGTAGTGGACTGCCAGGTTGTACACCTGCACAGACAAACGTGTCAGAAATACCAAGAAGAAGCTCCCTTCTCCTGATAGTAGTGGACTGCCAGGTTGTACACCTGCACAGACAAACGTGTCAGAAATACCAAGAAGAAGCTCGCTCCTGATAGTAGTGGACTGCCAGGTTGTACACCTGCACAGACAGACGTGTCAGAAATACCAAGAAGAAGCTCGCTCCTGATAGTAGTGGACTGCCAGGTTGTACACCTGCACAGACAAACGTGTCAGAAATACCAAGAAGAAGCTCGCTTCTCCTGATAGTAGTGGACTGCCAGGTTGTACACCTGCACAGACAGACGTGTCAGAAATACCAAGAAGAAGCTCGCTTCTCCTGATAGTAGTGGACTGCCAGATTGTACACCTGCACAGACAAACGTGTCAGAAATACCAAGAAGAAGCTCGCTCCTGATAGTAGTGGACTGCCAGGTTGTACACCTGCACAGACAGACGTGTCAGAAATACCAAGAAGAAGCTCGCTCCTGATAGTAGTGGACTGCCAGGTTGTACACCTGCACAGACAAACGTGTCAGAAATACCAAGAAGAAGCTCGCTCCTGATAGTAGTGGACTGCCAGGTTGTACACCTGCACAGACAAACGTGTCAGACATACCAAGAAGAAGCTCGCTTCTCCTGATAGTAGTGGACTGCCAGGTTGTACACCTGCACAGACAGACGTGTCAGAAATACCAAGAAGAAGCTCCCTTCTCCTGATAGTAGTGGACTGCCAGGTTGTACACCTGCACAGACAAACGTGTCAGAAATACCAAGAAGAAGCTCCCTTCTCCTGATAGTAGTGGACTGCCAGGTTGTACACCTGCACAGACAAACGTGTCAGAAATACCAAGAAGAAGCTCGCTCCTGATAGTAGTGGACTGCCAGGTTGTACACCTGCACAGACAGACGTGTCAGAAATACCAAGAAGAAGCTCGCTTCTCCTGATAGTAGTGGACTGCCAGATTGTACACCTGCACAGACAAACGTGTCAGAAATACCAAGAAGAAGCTCGCTTCTCCTGATAGTAGTGGACTGCCAGATTGTACACCTGCACAGACAGACGTGTCAGAAATACCAAGAAGAAGCTCGCTCCTGATAGTAGTGGACTGCCAGGTTGTACACCTGCACAGACAAACGTGTCAGAAATACCAAGAAGAAGCTCGCTTCTCCTGATAGTAGTGGCCTGCCAGGTTGTACACCTGCACAGACAAACGTGTCAGAAATACCAAGAAGAAGCTCCCTTCTCCTGATAGTAGTGGACTGCCAGGTTGTACACCTGCACAGACAAACGTGTCAGACATACCAAGAAGAAGCTCGCTTCTCCTGATAGTAGTGGCCTGCCAGGTTGTACACCTGCACAGACAAACGTGTCAGACATACCAAGAAGAAGCTCGCTTCTCCTGATAGTAGTGGACTGCCAGGTTGTACACCTGCACAGACAGACGTGTCAGACATACCAAGAAGAAGCTCGCTCCTGATAGTAGTGGACTGCCAGGTTGTACACCTGCACAGACAAACGTGTCAGACATACCAAGAAGAAGCTCGCTTCTCCTGATAGTAGTGGACTGCCAGGTTGTACACCTGCACAGACAAACGTGTCAGACATACCAAGAAGAAGCTCGCTTCTCCTGATAGTAGTGGCCTGCCAGGTTGTACACCTGCACAGACAAACGTGTCAGACATACCAAGAAGAAGCTCGCTTCTCCTGATAGTAGTGGACTGCCAGGTTGTACACCTGCACAGACAGACGTGTCAGAAATACCAAGAAGAAGCTCGCTTCTCCTGATAGTAGTGGACTGCCAGATTGTACACCTGCACAGACAGACGTGTCAGAAATACCAAGAAGAAGCTCGCTTCTCCTGATAGTAGTGGACTGCCAGGTTGTACACCTGCACAGACAGACGTGTCAGAAATACCAAGAAGAAGCTCGCTTCTCCTGATAGTAGTGGACTGCCAGATTGTACACCTGCACAGACAAACGTGTCAGAAATACCAAGAAGAAGCTCGCTCCTGATAGTAGTGGACTGCCAGGTTGTACACCTGCACAGACAGACGTGTCAGAAATACCAAGAAGAAGCTCGCTCCTGATAGTAGTGGACTGCCAGGTTGTACACCTGCACAGACAAACGTGTCAGAAATACCAAGAAGAAGCTCGCTCCTGATAGTAGTGGACTGCCAGGTTGTACACCTGCACAGACAAACGTGTCAGACATACCAAGAAGAAGCTCGCTTCTCCTGATAGTAGTGGACTGCCAGGTTGTACACCTGCACAGACAGACGTGTCAGAAATACCAAGAAGAAGCTCGCTTCTCCTGATAGTAGTGGACTGCCAGATTGTACACCTGCACAGACAGACGTGTCAGAAATACCAAGAAGAAGCTCGCTTCTCCTGATAGTAGTGGACTGCCAGGTTGTACACCTGCACAGACAGACGTGTCAGAAATACAGGCGATTGACATAACCTGGCACTTGGACATCCGTATGCCACACCTTCATTACTATGAAATGGGATTACATGATTTTTATTCAACTTTAGGAGATCTTAAGAAATGTCAGGAAATTGAACTGGACCATGCAGGGGCAGAATTACTACCAAACGATACAGATGAATAAATATTTATCCTGTTACAGTATGTATGGTCACACTTACACAGTACAGTCAAAATCCTATTTTACGAGTACCTAATATAACAAATCAGCGATTTTACGAGGCCGTTCTCAGGAACATTTAAAAAATTTTAAAAATGATAAAAAAATAAAAAAAGTCCATGCAAAAATGTAAGAAATTGTGATGGAAATTGTGATTGAAATTGTGATGGAAATTAATTATAGAAGGTTCGCAGTTACATGGGCACTTTGAAGTTCTGTCATTAGTAATAATAATTAATAAATAAATTATTTTGTACCCTTAGATGTCACCTTTTGAGTCTGTGAAATATACGTACTGTATTTTTTACTTAGATGGTAATATTTATTTTAAAAAGTGATGGAAGGATAAAAGATGGCTAATAATAAAAATGTAACTATGGTCTCAGAAGTGCTCACTTTGCCATGAACAGTCTATAAAAATTTTTTGCTAGTCCACAGTGTCACTGCTCTGAACTGGTATGCCATAATATAAAAAACCTTGAAAATATGTTAAAAAATGTGAGAGTAATGGTTTGAAGTGAGCCTGGTGCCTAGCACCTGAAAATCTGCCTGCCAAGCTGGCAATACATGACGTCACAAAGAGAGAGTAGCTTTGTTCTGTGCTCACTGCATCTCTCTCCAACTAGTCATCTCTCAAGACAATAGTAACAGTCCACTTTTGTGTGACTAGCTACAAGACCAGCCAATAATAGCGTCAGTTATACACCCCACCTTTCCCCCCTTTAGCCCGTAGTCTTGTGTTTGATTCATCATGTTATTTTGCATGCGGTTTTTGCTTTGGATAATTGGGTATATCGCTGTTGTAAGTTTGATTTTAACTTTTGGTTTTTGGTTTTCGAGTTTAGATTGTGTGTGGAATTGGCTGTATTGGTTGTTAGTGGCATACTTATGCAGTGTTTATTAGGTTAGGATTTTATTTACATTTTTGGATTTCTGTCTTGTGCTTTTGACTTCCTAATGACCCATTCATGCTTGATATGTGCATAGTTCCACGCGTGTGTGTTCACGGTTTACAAAACAGAAAGTATAGTCTACAATGCTTGTCAAATCCTTCCCCTCCCCCTCGGCGGGTCCATATCTGCATGTCTTAAGTGTAGAGATGTCGTACTGTCCCAAATTTAAAACTGATGTATTGAGACGCAAAGTAGAATTTTCCAGTTTGGTAGAAGTTGTTTCCTCCAAAGAAGTTATGCTATGCTGTGTTTAAACTTCTTTGTTGACATAAACAAGTGATGGTATGTAACTTTCTGGGGTATAATTTTATTCTAAATATGTCTGAACATTTAAATTAATTTATCTATTTGTAATAAAAACCACTGATTTTTCTGCAAGAAGGTACTGAAAAGTGATTTCATACAGTCATTAAGTAAATTAGTGTGTGGTGTTTAAATTTTTTTTCGATACAAGGAGAGGTCACATATACTGTTCTGTACAATATTTCTATTTGGAAGATAACAATTTTTGGGGAGGTCAATATCAGTCTGCTATAATGTTACCAGAGAAACAAATTTAGGAAATCATTCATAGGAACTATGAAGTCTCGTAAAATTATGTCCAGACATTCTCTCAAACAAGTCAGTTTCATGTTAGTCTAGTTGATTAATAATTGTGGCATGATAACATTCACCTATAGTATTTATCTTTTGGAAATCTTTGTAAACTTGAGGAGTTTGTTTAGATTTTAATTATACTGTGATGGTTTAGTAGTCTGACTATGTGTTTACCGTGGGGAATTGTGTATGATTATTAACTGGGTTGCTCCCAGATTTTTACCTGAGAAATGTGGCAGACTTTGCTATTGGCTGGTAGGTTGTGGCTTTATGGGGAGTACTGATGTTTTGTGCATAAGTGCATTCGTTCACTATATTTCCACATCACTCTCACCCCTATCAATACTGAAGAACTCAGCTGGTAATTGCCACCAAAATATCTCTCACACTCACATTAGCTTTTAGTAGGACCTTCTTACCCGTACCACACTAATCTGATATACCTGCAAATGTTCAATCTTCCCGCCCCACCCTAGTTCGCCACCCGGCCGCTAGGTTTACTACTAACAGCGCCCTTCCACCATACTGAAGTGTTCTAAAACTCGCCGCCTGATGAAGCTGGTTTAGCCAGCGAAACATCACGTTCATGCAACCGCGTCGTTATTATACTTTGTATGTGTGCCTATCAACAAGTACTAGACTGTGAATACTTGTGTTCTTGTCCTTTATATATTTTTAGTAGCCTAACTGCCTATTTGCAATCTTAACTTATTAGCCCACAAATCACAGCTCAGGAAATCAAACTCGTCTCCTTCAGAGTTCAAGTAATTTACAAATCCATGCCTTAATTGATTAATTCATTTAATTTTAATATGATTGTGTATTGTGTAATATGTTGGTATTTTTCTGAAGTGACTATTTAATTCTATTTATTTATTTTTTCAGAGATCTATTTTCATATATGCTTAAGTTTTAAAAGTGGCTAGTAATTTTTAAGAGTGGTGTTAGAAAATATGGCCTGGATAAAGCATTCCATGATTGTTCTGAGATTGACGGGAGTTGTATCTCCCATGCTTGGAGTTATGTGCTAGTGAAAATGGAGATGATGGGTGGCTGGTGATTGCAGGTGTACACGATGAGCCTGTGTGGGGAGAAGTTTGTTGTTGGTACCGCAGGCAGGAAGGTGTATGTGTGGGACCTGAGGAACATGGGATTTGTTCATCAGCGCCGGGAGTCTAGTCTCAAGTATCAGACCAGGTGTATCCGCTGCTTCCCCAACAAGCAGGTGAGTTCTGATCTCAATTGTCTTTTGACTGTGTGCGCCACCACTCGCAGCCTGAAGAAACTTGCCTAGCGAGCGGAATGTTGCAATCGCTCACCTCCATGGGAAATGTGTTTGTCCGAGTGTGTGTGTGTCTATCCGCAAGTATCAGCCTGAGGTTTGTTTGGATATGAAAATGCTCATCCTTGAAACCTGAAGCTATTAAGAATATAGAGAACTTCTGTATTAACAGAGCTTGCATCTTTTGTTCATCTTATGGACTGTGTTTCCTCTAGTAGTGTCCATTCACGGTTACTTTCAACTTTTCTGAAGCAGTGCTAAAGTTCTACTTCCAGGATATTCCTCCGCCTCATGCAAAGAAAGCTTAACTGAGACTTGGGAAGTACCTGAATGGAACAGCGCACTGATTTCATGTAACATTTTATATAAGAACTATTTCTTACAATACATTACAGACACACGTTTTTTCTCCCTGTTTTTATTAATATTGGTTAAAGTGAAATATCATAATTTATGGCTAAAATATAAGTAAAACTTCCAATTCAACAAAAATAAGGTAGTACTTTTATTTTACCAAAAGTATAAAGCACTTGTGATACATGATATATCTAAGAAGCAATCAAGCATGTCATACATAGGATGATTTTCCACTGCTTGCCACTAGCAAGACTGTCATTGGTGGGTGCTCCTTGGTTGCACCCACTCATATGGCCAAGGGGAATATATTATACACACATATGTCGAGTGCAACATTAGATTTGCAGCTGCATTGTACTGTAGTGGAATTAAATATGAACTGATGCAAACTTATCTTCTTTTTTTAGTCGGAGCTTTCGTGCTCCGCAAGAAAATACCAAATTTCAGTGTGAAGAAGGAGAATAAACAAAAAGGGCAAGCGCTGATTCCCCTCTTCAGTGTTAGCTAGTATTATGGTTCTCTCCTGAAGTGTGGCTGATTTGTATGCTTGGCAGGGTCTTGGATCTTCCCACGTTAAAAGATCTGGAGGTGACACTGTCTAGGTGGAGGGACCTTAATAGGAGGAGGGGAATCAAACCCCAAGATGAGCTTGACCATGAATATCTCCCTCTCCAGGAGTCAGGTCCAACCTACCGTAAAGGCTGTCGAAATGCATAATGCCAGCTATCACTTGATAAAGAGCGGAAAAAAGAATAAAATTCAAACAATAGGGAAACTCAGCTATGATTTATTTGGTTACATCTGTCTTTAGCTAACGCTTATAAGTAGCTGGTCTGGTTGACAAAACAGTCACATGATCGACACAAAATGCAGAGAGAAATCTGCACTGGCAGATACCTCAGTACAACTGCTATTGCCCTCATTGTACATGCACGCTTGACACAACATGGTTTCTATTGAGAGTGGTGCCTGTGTTTCTGTAGAATACATACCGTTTGTGTGTACAATATTTGACTTGTTTTCATCGACAGGACTTCATTACAATTTGTGCTGCATTTGTTACAGATTGAAATATTGTTTGTAGTCTGCCAACATAACCTACACGGAAAACATTTCTCTGGAATCTAAATATATTATTCAACTCGAACACTGTATCAGTATGCATTACACAGCAGAAAAATATGGGCTGTATTATTTTTCTAATGAACTAGGAAAACCATAACATCATATATTCTAAATCAAATAAAAAAAAAAATGATTTAACACAAGTTACCTTGGTCACACTACAAACACAGTCACTGACAGAATTTCTCCAGGTATGCAACGCCATGTTGTCTTTGCTAGCGGAAATATACAAAAGTTTCCCAAGTAATACATTTGCATAACATTTTGCATTATTGAAATCTACATTTCTTATGTACTGAAAAATGAAAATATATAGTTGTCAGCCTATTAATTACCAATGATCTCTGCTTCAGCAAAATGTAAAACAGATGCTTGTCTATGGTCCAAGGACACAGTGTAAGCAACACACACACTCCATAGAGGGCTAGGTACACGTGGGCAGCCAGGTAAAAAATCAGGAGCTGCTAGCTGAAGGAGACTCCGGAAAATTAAAGGGGAAATTAATTTGCAAGGCAGAGAAGATTTGTGACCACTTGCATCTTGTATACAGTGGAATCCCTATCTTCTGTTTTACAGGGGACTGTCAAAAAATCACCATACAAGGGTTCTGACATGTACGTCAATAAAATACAATTTCAAACCTACATAGTTAGATTTGTAGAATATAATTTTAGCTGTACATTATCCGTGAATAAAGTTCAATTAGTAAACAAAATGAAAATGGGATATTAGTATTACTGCAAATAATACATTAAAAACATTTCACCTCAACTCGTTTAAATTGACGCAACATGCGTGCTGACATATTTACTGTATTCGACTTCGCCTCATCTTCACGTGTCACCCCAGGCGGGGTTTGAACCCTGGACGACTTGCTACCAGAGCCAATGCAGTCAAGACCATCTCTTCACTTTTATGTCAGATATCATGCCACCCTCGCATGTGATAGAAGCTAACCAAGCATCCCAGTACTACGTCTAAGCTTGCAGGAGCAATTCAACTCGCTGAATGTTCCTACTTCCACGGCTACAGACACAAAGATAATTTTCAACATGAAATCTCGGCCGTCTGCTCTACCAGGCAACAGGAACTTATGAGCGAATTCTCTATGCCTGAAAATTACACAACCTGGCAGGTTGTGTAATTTTCCCCTCCCCCTGCACTGACAACTTACAAGTCACCCGCCACCGGGCAAGGCAGAACACCGCCAAAGAGGCACAAAGCAGAAAGGTAGACTACTGCTGACCTGAGTTTTTCGACTCCACGCCATCCAGGGCAAGATGCTCGCCCTCCCCACAGTCCGTTCCGGCAGCCTACAAGCTTCACCTATATAAGTCTGGATGCTGCCTGGCTCTGGCAGTCATTCTTACTCATACTGTCTCGCAACATCCCAGAGTACTAATTCAGTGCTGGGACCTCCGGAGATCTCGTAAGCTTCAAGTACGCCCCCAGCGGCTACTTACCACGTCTCTGTGACCAGCGAACACGTACATATATATTAACCATTACTTTGTCTCTTCTAGACACCTTTTACTTAGCTCAGTTTAACTTTAATTAACTTTGTATTCGTCTGGAACCAGCTATTCCCCTTTCAACCGAGAACCGGGGCGCCTACACCTGGAACCGCAGATATCTTCATCCCTCCACGGTTTGGTAGGAGTTAGCACGGGTCACGTGTTTATTGAATATTCAATAAACACTCATTGTTCACTACTATTCCACTTTTCATTTACAGGGTGCTTGTCTGTGTTAACGGTTAGAGACAGAATACGACGTGTACTACCAATGGGAACCAGAAGATTGGTGACATCCACATTAGACAGCTACCTGTTTCTTCCCAGCCACACAAGCACTAATTTAGTGCTGGTGGGGAGAAACAGCTACGCCACAACCACTAGAAACACCTTCACACAGGGAGAGGCTACAAGCTCAGGTTATTTCTCGCTTTGAGCACTAATTCAGTGCTGGAGTGACATTAGCCTGGGGTTTGCCGCTCAACCTGGTACAAACGCACAACCAGTAAAGGCTTGGTGGTCGACACGGCTCCACGTCCCTGATCAGTCCACGTGTGTGGGGGATTAGTGGGGACTCTTATCAAGCTAGTGCTAGCAAGTTACTATTGGGTTATACATTGTAATAACCGTTCCTGTCTAAGTGCATTACATAAACTTTCAAACCTTTATACTCTATGCCTTACAAGGTAAGGAGTGGCGAAAGCTGTAGGAAACAATACCTAGCTCACGTTGCTATCCAACCGCGGATCACATTACCACCTCCTATGCAGGAAAGGCGGGCAGAACGGGATTGCGCCGCCCAACTTGACACCAAGCAGTACTGCCTGCTCTGGTCACAGTAATCTACTTGTCACCTTGCTTTTGCATTCATCCATTGTCCCTCCCTGTGGTAAGAGGGTTGTTAAACCGTACTGAGGCAAGATACGGCTGGGCATACACGAACTTCTGGAGCCGTAAAGCCTATGACTGGAATCACCGCTTCGGAGTGGGCCGAGCTCGCCACTATTGGGTGAAACCCACATCAACAACAACACCTAAGACGACATTGTAAATAAGCAGTAACCAAGACCCCTCGCCTCATGCCTTCTAACCAGATTTAACCACCCCACTTTTGGTCTAGCGGAAAAATCCTCCACATACGTGCCAGTCAGTCTAACCAGGCACACGTCACCGAATACGAGGCAAACCTCACTTCCATTCTCACCTTAGAGATAGTGGCCTTCGCTGCATGGGAGGAGCTCCAGCACAAAGATACTTGACAGACCGAAGGGCCTGCAACCTGCTGCTCATATAGGAGAGCGCACCACCCCGTCTCGCCAGGTGATACTCAGAAACTCGCTCCACTTTGTGTGCAGGAGCTCTCTGCTTTTACCACCTTCCTCACGAAGGACCACCACTACCGTCAAGACATCTTCCACACCTTCAACCAGCAACCCTCCCAAGAAGTCTTCAGCATCCTGTACACTCACTAACACTCTGGTCCTTTCTGGACAACAACAATAGAGTTAGTTAGGGTCCTTTAGTATTGTAGCTACCTAGCCGCATCTGCTCTTGTCTAGTTTACACCCAGGTCTCCTAAATCTGGTGCTACTGTAGTTTACTTCCGGTACTATTCATTGTTAGTTAGGAGTTAGTATGGGCCACCATGTCTGCTCCTTACGAGAATAAACACGTTATCTTACCTCACCTCCGAGTATTCATGCCTAGGGTGACTTTGACTTAGTCCCTAGTAGACGTTGGCCCACCAAGGAAAAGCAGGAGACTGCATCGTTGAAACTCTCTTTGCAGAACCTAGAGTAGTACTGCGGGCTCCCTTAACCAGGCTCATGTACGTCGTAAATCACACACATTAGACGGCCACCCATACTGTGGACCAGGTACACCAAAGTACCTGGTGCACACGTACGGTAGAGCCACAACCACTAGAAACTCAATCAACAAGGCGGCTAGTCAGCCAGCCCAGCCAATTCGCTCCATCTACCGCGTAGTTATTTTTGCTGATTGGAGCAATAGGACAGTGTCTGGGAGGCCGAGCCATGACTAGTTGCTCATTAGATGCTAGGGATTTTAGTCGCTTCCCTTCCTTAGTGTGGTAGTCCTTAATGCCTTCCTCTATGCCCTTCACCCATAGGAGTGGTGCAAAGTAGAGCTAAGAGGGCAGCTACTACCTCCAATCCTAGCCAAGTGAACTGTAACCCTGTCAACTGCCCTCTGCAGTCTGTCCCCACGGGAACTAACTCAAGTCGCCCGGCAACTTTAGTGGCTTCGCGTCCCAGTCCTTTCCATGCCCCTTCCTTCGGCCACCCCACAAAATCGCAGCCGAGCCTCATCCCATCATCACCATCCGCCAGGGACTTCGAGAGCCACTGGGTATAGCCAACCCATGTTTCAGATACACCAGGACCACCATTGCCCAAGGACTGGGCCCGAGATCCAGCCAGGAGCTATCCCGGGCCCCATGCCCTAGGCCCCACCAGTGTCTCTGTGCCTACCAACAGTGCAGAGAACCACGCAGCCCTCACCGAATTTTGTACTGCGCGGTAAGGCCACACGCCCCAGTCTGTATCGCAGCTATGAAACAATGAGCAGCCAATAAAGTCAATCCAGTTAGTTAGCCCGTGTGTCTGACCGGCACAATAGAGCCTTGTCTCACAATGTCGTCACCATCAGTCAAATCGACGTCACACATCCAAAATACTTTGTATAATTGATTGCATTCGAACAGCTATTGCAAGCCGACCCAAAACTTTCAAGCCCTCTGAAAATGAAAATAATATGACACTGAATGAATGCAAGCCAAATTTTGAATGTCCCGCATGTGCTCAATTAGCTGAGAGCATGCGGAGAGATTATTGACCAGCAGTGTGTTGGTGGCGGGCAAGATGGTGATTGAGGGGTGGGAGGAGTGAAGTGAAACAGTGTATCCCTTCACTCCACTATCTATACATTTTGGAGACACCATGCGTGCTTGACTAACATTCGTCTTTTAAAAGTAATTAATTATATTCCCCTGCAAAAAAAAACTTGTAATTGAGACAGAAATGAATAAATAAGGCAATTTAAATAATTTCTTCAGGGTCTTTTATAATAATTAAGTATACATACCAAAGGTTTTCTGATTTTATCCCCCACACTTAAGTTATGCAAGTTATGAGGCACTCGGTCTGACTTCTTACCCATTATTAGACTGTAAAAGGTTTTGAATATGCTCTTACAGGATATCAGTTTATATAAAAGATGCATGTCTATTGAAATGAATTAATATAAATTCTCATATTTCCCCACAGGAAGTTACTGAAAATTTTTTTTTATGCTTGGTAATCCAAATCATTTGATGTTCAGACAACGTGTGGTGACAAGAAGAGGTCAAGTTAATGCTTCTGGACATGTCATTTTATTCACGAAGATGCTGTCCATTGACTTAAATTAATATTTCTTTTAAAAATCATGTTGATTTTATGCGAGATACATTTAAACACCAACTTTACAAAAATAAAGACTTTTAACCACAAAAGAAAACTTCTGCGCAAATAACAATTCCCTGTTAAAATGTATTTCATAACATTTTGAGGCAAAACTGTAATGGTGATAGATACAACTATTTTGAGCAATGGATGATCTTGTCAAAATGTCTACAGTTGCCAGGTGCCCTTTGCTTGCTATGCGGCTAGGCGTGTAAAGGGTAGAAGCAAGCGCAAGCAGCCAAGGGAGGATGCACTTTTTGTTCTAGATAACAGCTTCCCCTATCAATAGTAAGAGGAGAGGAGAGGATGCACGGACGCTATGCTGGTTGCTATGTAAGCACTTCCCCTCTCTTCAGGTGTGTAAGGCGAGGTAGCATGCCAGACTTGCCGTCGCAGACACCATCAGCTGAACTGAAGAGGACTGCACTGCATATTTCACTTCCAGATATTAAATGTTTGCATAAACAACGAGCTTAAAAACGATCCTTGCGGCAAATCTTAGATGACAAGACCAAAAGATATTTCAATCAATTTATTATCCAATAAACAATAAAAGCGAGTAGCTTTATCATTATTGATATAGGAATTTTGTTGTGACCGCTGAAAATTAACTGTGGATACGGTTTATCGGTACATGCGTGTTTTCTGTAGATCGCAAGTCCAGTGTATTTAATTCCAGTTGTAATTACTGGTGTAGGTTCAGAGAATATTTGCTTGCTCTGCACTGTATCAGGTAGTCATATTTAGGTAATCAGCCTGCAGGGCTGCAAGAAAGTTAACAGTTGATAATGGTGTTGCTCTCCAAAAACATGCATACAACAATTTATTTTTGCACAAAACTTCATTCAATTTGTAGACATTACTGTCAAGTATTCTTTGCTCTCATAAAAAAATTTCAAATCTCATAGTTTTTGCATCATGGCTTAAGCCTATGAATTTACAGGATCAGCGAAATAATGTGAAATATGGAGAAGCAATGTTTGCTCGCAGAGTCCTGTAATAATTCCCATATTCACAAAATTGCTCATTCAAATGTTTCCAAAACCACAATGCTGAGCTTGTTTTACTATGAAAACTCATAGAAACAATTAGGTATTTTTACAATTGTCAGGTAATTTACAGCATTATCTCGTATTTCACATATGCACTGATAATAGTTAAATATATTTGTAGGAGTCACATTGTTGATGCCACAAACTTAAACAGTTTTACTTTTGAATGAGAATGATTCCTAAATTGATCAAAAGCGAGGTTGGAAGATTATTGCAGTATGTATCATTCAATATCAACCCAAAGTGCTAAGCACTTGTTCACGGGCAGAATGCCATTGTTTTCTGTTATTGAAATTTTACCTCAGTTTTATTAATTTCCTTTCCCTCATTGATATTATACTTCATATGTGAGAGGCAACTGCCTTGTGCAAAAACTCTTATGTCCGGTTGCTCCATTAACAGCACTGAACCGAGATCCTAAGACCTTTGTTCAAACATGATCTTCAGTTGGATCTGAGTTCCAATGTACGAGTGTTGCAGCAGCGTGGATGGCCGAGTTCTGATCTCAGTTGAATGCACTGCAAAATTTCTGTTTCAATTTTTTTGTTTGATTGGAAACTCTTTGCATACACTTTTTTTGTTATTTGTAATACCAATATTATTTAAGGAGGAAGGTACGGGATATAAAAGTATATGGTGCAATGTTTTATCGCTTTTAAGTAAAACAGTTGTACATACAAATTTTACTGAAAAATATTCAAGTGTGTATAATATTGTTTTAAATTCCCCAAAAAAAAAAAAGAAGTATCATTTTTAGCGCTATCTTTTGGCATATTTTCAAACTTTGTCAGTGGCTGCTGCACTTTTGGGAGCAAAAATTTGACATGATGTTCATTTTAAGACATAGTTTGTACTAAAAATTAGGACAGTTTCTGATATTCTTAATGGCTTTTCCAATTTTCCATTGTGTTTATTCGGAGGGATGTGCATGAATTTGGTTCCTTCTTTACAAAACATTACTACATCTAATTAAATAAATCTGTTGGATTTCAAGCCTTTGTAATATATCTCAATTTATATTTTACAACAGTAAAAAACCACCAAATCCAAATTATATCAATTAAAATATTAATATGAGTATTTATAGTACACTTTATTTAACTGTGCTTACATACATCTTTGATCTTGGATCAAAATTTCGAACCACCGTATTGGGCGGTTGAAAATGAAGTTCATCCCAATCTCCAGTCTTGCTTTGAACTCACATGGTGCAAAAGTTTTCTGTGTCTATTTTAGGTGAAGTTCGGACATGATCTCGGTTAGAGAGATGAACTTGAGTGTAGCAACTGGCCATAAGGGAGACGTGTACCTAAATTGCTGCGTTCAAGATATGGACAGCGTAATTCTGCGGGATGTAATGACTGATGAAAAGAGAGTGTGTGTTTTGTTTTATAATTAAAGTATTGCTACCCACAAATTAATAGTAGCTGTGTGTGTGTGTGTGTGTGTGTGTGTGTGGGGGGGGGGGGGGGTGTAAAATTATTGGAAAACTCAAATGCTGTTCAGTGATCTTAGGCAGTTTAAAATATAAATATCTTGACAGAGTACAAGAGTGAGCTCACAAAATTAACTGCTACTGTGACAATGTGTGCTACATGGCCAAGTGTTAAATTGTCATTTCATCGTTATTATTAAATATTTTTTAATTTTTTCTCTGAAATATGTGGTGATGAAAACTAATAAATACAAGTTCAATTTAGATTTGATTGAAGTTGTTATTGTAACATTCTAATAATAACACATGCATGTTTTGCTATACATTTGATTTGATATAATGAAAATATTTTCGTGATGAAATGGTGAAATTGTAACAATGAAATGAGCTGATTCAATTTGCCATACATATGGGGCGTGTCAAAATCACAATTCAAGTGTTTCTGGTACATACAAATAAAATAAAATAAATCATTTACAAAAATTTAGCAAAAGTAATTTTCAGGTATGCTTAGCAAAATTTATTTTACACAAAATCATAGACTGTTAGTAATGAAAATTATGAAAATAATGTAATTATTTTAAGCAATTTTTAAAAGTTTCAAAAACATTTCATATCATGATTTTAAAGATTTCTTGAAGTAATTCATGGTATTTTGTTTTAATGTGAATTATCTCATTTTGCTTATTTCTGTAAGTTATTTTTTTATTATTTGTACATCCCAAAAACACAAAAGTTGTGGTTTAGACATGCCTGTACAAAAATGTTTTTCTTAAAATTTTGTATTCAAGCAAATAGTACGTACAGTATGTATTGTAATTAGTGTGTGAAGTTGACCAGTAGGGTTAACGAATACAAAATGGTACATAAATGTTTGGCGAAGTAGCAGCCTAGAGAGTTGTTGCCTGCTGGTTGTGATAACAGATAAACACTTGACTTTGTTTTCAGGGCTACGTCCTCAGCAGTATTGAAGGCCGTGTAGCTGTGGAGTATCTGGATACGAGCCCAGAAGTGCAGAAGAAGAAATATGCCTTCAAGTGTCACAGAATAAAAGAGAGTGGCATTGAGAACATTTATCCTGTTAATGCCATCAGGTGAAGTTGGTACTCTCTGTCTCATCTAACTTGACGAGATTTTGCCAGTTCGATGGAAATAGCACTAAATGTTTACTTTTTGTTTATGTATCCTTTTGCCGTCAGCTGGTGCATCAAGTAGAGACTGTATATTTTATCAACATGCTGTCAGCTAATCCACTTGTCAGTATACTATAGTACTGCATTAGTTAGCAAATTTTAGAGTGATATCAGTCTAAAAAAATTTGTAGGGTATAAAAGTAAAAATATGAAACTTGACAAAAAATTAAAATGATGCTAACTCATATTTTAATTTGTCTGAGACATTAATTTGTGTTAGCATTTGCGAGACAGTAATTGTAGTTCTTATCACACTTTGGATGTCACAGCTAATATAACTGGAACTAAAAATAACTCTGTGAACTTGCTTGACAGTACATTTTTATTCGCCAACAACTCACCGACGATTATTACAAAGCAGTAATTCTGTTATTAGTGATATTAAATACATCGAGTTTGAAATATGTGATGTGGAATAAAGTAAGAATTGCTTATAAACTACTTGCGCGCGTCCCACTTATTTTGTTTTATTGATGCAATATAACATTTGAGAAACAATACAACCTAAGTGACATTTTAATTAACAAAGATAATTTTGTGTGTAGGGAAAGTTACTGACCTTAAACATAATTATATGTAATAATTGAAAATTGTACATACTTTGATCACTATTAAAGACAATACCTCACAACCTCTAGTGCTGTGGTTTATACGACAAATACCACCCAACTCCAATAGTTAGCAAAATGTCACTTGGACAGCATTGTTTCATAAGTGATGATATTCATCCCTCATATTTTTTTCAGTTAATACCTGCAAAATGGTTTACATTGAAACCTCTTTAATAAAAACCTCTCTAATACAAAGTTGTCTTCTTTCCCCTTGGCATGATGTGAAGTGAGATAGGAAATTTGATGTTAATTTGTATACTTCATAACAAATATTAGTTAGTTTATGTTACATTGTAATGCAAGTCTGGTAGTAAAAAGAAGTCTTGCTGGAGATAAGAATGTAATTTTCCAATATGCGGAATCAATGTTGACATTTTAATTTTTTGAGATTTTTCATAATCACTGTAAACACCTGTTAATACAAACTTATTAGCTATAAAACTTCAGGTCCCTTAAGTTGTATACCGAGCGAGGTAACGCAGTGGTAAGCCTTGGAACTCGCATTCCAGACTTACCAGGGTTTGAATTTTGGTACAGCCAACCTGGCTTTGGTTTACACAGGTCACTCCACTTGATTGCTGGAGTGACTCAAGCAATGATAGCCAGTTCCTACCCCACTCTTACTTGATTGAGCAACTTGCTTCGTCTCTATAGCTTGCTGTCGACAGGTTGTTGAGCCTTTTCTAACTACTTACCCACCTACCTACCCACCCACCCACCCACCCACCTACCTACCTTACCCACCTACCTACCCACCTTACCCACCTACCTACCCACCCAATCACCCACCTTACCTACCTACCTACCTACCTACCTACCTACCCACCCACCCACCCACCTACCTACCTACCCACCTTACCCACCCACCTACCTACCTACCCACCTTACCCACCCACCCACCTACCTACCTACCCACCTACCTACCCCACTCACCTACCCACCTACCTACCCCACCCACCTACCCACCCACCCACCCTACCCACCTACCTACCTCCCTTCTTTGAGATTTGTATTAAAACAAGTTTGACTGTAATTATGCTTGCTCGGGTCCTTTATCTTGTGTGGTAGTAAATATATATTTGTGTTGTTTCTCCCCCTTAGTTTCCACAATGGGTACAACACATTTGCAACTGGAGGGTCAGATGGCTACGTTAACATTTGGGATGGCTTCAACAAGAAACGTCTGTGCCAGTTTCATCGGTACAACACGTCCATTGCATCTTTGTCGTTCAGCAGTGATGGTTAGCTCAGTGATCCACAAACATTAATGTTTGATTTTTTGTGAGTTTATTGTTTCTAAATAAGGAGTTCTCTGTTTCAGGTACAGTGTTGGCCATTGCTTGTTCGTACATGTACGAGCAGGAAACCCATCCAGATCCTATGCCGGAAAATAATGTGTTCATACGCTACGTTACAGACCAAGAGACAAAACCAAAATAATAAATGTTTTTAGTAATTTATGCTTTATTGAAGAATCCCAAAACAGTGATATTTTATACAGCATTGTGTACACATTTTTTATTCATAAATTATAGTGTCAATGAGTTTCATTTCACGGCTCAGGGATATCATAATAGTCA
This sequence comes from Dryococelus australis, assembly GCA_029891345.1. Taxonomy (NCBI): domain Eukaryota; kingdom Metazoa; phylum Arthropoda; class Insecta; order Phasmatodea; family Phasmatidae; genus Dryococelus; species Dryococelus australis. The sequence continues at coordinate 2,618,849 of CM056997.1, forward strand.
AGGTTGAGGAGAATGTGTCAATATCAAAATACTATGGTATTTTGCGAGTATGGATTGTTCTGAAAAAATAATTTATTGCATGGAGAGAGTTATAGTTGGATATTTTAAAAGTTATTTTTGTATTTTTTATTGCAAAAAGATAATCAACTTTTATTGGCCAAAAATAATGATACTGCTTTTCAAGAATTTTTATATGCTTTGTTTTTTATTTTTTATATTATAGTGTGTAAGTTGAATGAAGTTAAAGTTCTACATTACAGTGAAGGTGTGTAGAAAGGGTAAAGACATTTGGGATGTCTGATTGGTGTGCTCTGAACAAAATGTGTAGAGCACGACATATGATTCAAAGTCATGCAGTAATTTCTAGGGCTGTGAACTGTCATTAGTACTCTAGTTTTGTAGTTAAAAAAATTTTTTTTATTCAGTTATCACAGAAAATTCACACCTGTTAATAGTGCTGTTGCATAAAAAAAAATAGAAAGGAGACGAGACATTAAGAGTTGGTGTATTCTGCCTGCTCTAATAATGACGATGGACTCGGGTCACCAGTGACTATGTACCCTCTTTACTTTGATGGGATTGGCTTGGACATATCCAGTTGGACTGGGGCAGTATTAATGCAGTTTCGGTGCATCAGGGACAGAAGGGAGTAAATATCGTGGGGGATGTGGTGTAGGAGGAAGTGGTCAAAAGACTACTTCATAATATATGGATATATTTAATGGGACCTTCGGATAAATAAAACACTTTATACTGAAGAAGGGGGTTTTGTCAGTCTTTCTCAAGGCAAGAACGGTACCATATGCACTGTAAAAGGAAGTGGGGCAGGAGTTCACAGTACTCGGAGCAACAACAAATTTTGGTAAAGGTAAGGTACAGTAACTGGGGTAGCCCCCTGGGGGTTGTAACGTAACAAAGGCAAATGGTAAGGTACAGTAACTGGGGTAGCCCCCTGGGGGTTGTAATGTAACAAAGGCAAATGGGAAGGTACAGTAACTGGGGTAGCCCCCTGGGGGTTGTAACGTAACAAAGGCAAATGGTAAGGTACAGTAACTGGGGTAGCCCTCTGGGGGTTGTAACGTAACAAAGGCAAATGGTAAGGTACAGTAACTGGGGTAGCCCTCTGGGGGTTGTAACGTAACAAAGGCAAATGGTAAGGTACAGTAACTGGGGTAGCCCTCTGGGGGTTGTAACGTAACAAAGGCAAATGGTAAGGTACAGTAACTGGGGTAGCCTTCTGGGGGTTGTAACGTAACAAAGGCAAATGGTAAGGTACAGTAACTGGGGTAGCCCTCTGGGGGTTGTAACGTAACAAAGGCAAATGTAAGGTACAGTAACTGGGGTAGCCCCCTGGGGGTTGTAACGTAACAAAGGCAAATGGTAAGGTACAGTAACTGGGGTAGCCCTCTGGGGGTTGTAACGTAACAAAGGCAAATGGTAAGGTACAGTAACTGGGGTAGCCCCCTGGGGGTTGTAACGTAACAAAGGCAAATGGTAAGGTACAGTAACTGGGGTAGCCCTCTGGGGGTTGTAACGTAACAAAGGCAAATGGTAAGGTACAGTAACTGGGGTAGCCCCCTGGGGGTTGTAACGTAACAAAGGCAAATGGTAAGGTACAGTAACTGGGTAGCCCTCTGGGGGTTGTAACATAACAAAGGCAAATGGTAAGGTACAGTAACTGGGGTAACCCCTGGGGGTTGTAATGTAACAAAGGCAAATGGTAAGGTACAGTAACTGGGGTAGCCCCTGGGGGTTGTAATGTAACTAAGGCAAATGGTAAGGTACAGTAACTGGGGTAGCCCTCTGGGGGTTGTAACGTAACAGAGGCAAATGGTAAGGTACAGTAACTGGGGTAGCCCTCTGGGGGTTGTAACGTAACAAAGGCAAATGGTATGGTACAGTAACTGGGGTAGCCCTCTGGGGGTTGTAACGTAACAAAGGCAAATGGTATGGTACAGTAACTGGGGTAGCCCTCTGGGGGTTGTAACGTAACAAAGGCAAATGGTAAGGTACAGTAACTGGGGTAGCCCCTGGGGGTTGTAACGTAACAAAGGCAAATGGTAAGGTACAGTAACTGGGGTAGCCCTCTGGGGGTTGTAACGTAACAAAGGCAAATGGTAAGGTACAGTAACAGCGGTAGCCCCCTGGGGGTTGTAACATAACAAAGGCAAATGGTAAGGTACAGTAACTGGGGTAGCCCTCTGGGGGTTGTAAGGTAACAAAGGCAAATGGTAAGGTACAGTAACTGAGGTAGCCCTCTGGGGGTTGTAACGTAACAAAGGCAAATGGTAAGGTACAGTAACTGGGGTAGCCCCTGGGGGTTGTAACGTAACAAAGGCAAATGGTAAGGTACAGTAACTGGGGTAGCCCTCTGGGGGTTGTAACGTAACAAAGGCAAATGGTAAGGTACAGTAACAGCGGTAGCCCCCTGGGGGTTGTAACATAACAAAGGCAAATGGTAAGGTACAGTAACTGGGGTAGCCCTCTGGGGGTTGTAAGGTAACAAAGGCAAATGGTAAGGTACAGTAACTGAGGTAGCCCTCTGGGGGTTGTAACGTAACAAAGGCAAATGGTAAGGTACAATAACTGGGGTAGAGCTCTGGGGGTTGTAACGTAACAAAGGCAAATGGTTGGGTACAGTAACTGGGGTAGCCCCTGGGGGTTGTAACGTAACAAAGGCAAATGGTAAGGTACAGTAACTGGGGTAGCCCCTGGGGATTGTAACGTAACAAAGGCAAATGGTAAGGTACAGTAACAGGGGTAGCCCCCTGGGGGTTGTAACGTAACAAAGGCAAATGGTAAGGTACAGTAACTGGGGTAGCCCTCTGGGGGTTGTAACGTAACAAAGGCAAATGGTAAGGTACAGTAACTGGGGTAGCCCCCTGGGGGTTGTAACGTAACAAAGGCAAATGGTAAGGTACAGTAACTGGGGTAGCCCTCTGGGGGTTGTAACGTAACAAAGGCAAATGGTAAGGTACAGTAACTGGGGTAGCCCCCTGGGGGTTGTAACGTAACAAAGGCAAATGGTAAGGTACAGTAACTGGGGTAGCCCCCTGGGGGTTGTAACGTAACAAAGGCAAATGGTAAGGTACAGTAACTGGGGTAGCCCTCTGGGGGTTGTAACGTAACAAAGGCAAATGGTAAGGTACAGTAACAGCGGTAGCCCCCTGGGGGTTGTAATGTAACTAAGGCAAATGGTAAGGTACAGTAACTGGGGTAGCCCCCTGGGGGTTGTAACGTAACAAAGGCAAATGGTAAGGTACAGTAACTGGGGTAGCCCCCTGGGGGTTGTAACGTAACAAAGGCAAATGGTATGGTACAGTAACTGAGCAGAGCAAGGTTATTGCCAGTTACAGCAGGAGGCTTGAGCATTGAATTTGCGGTGCACAAATACCTATATGGCAACCACTTCACATTGTACACAGATCATAGGCCGTTGACCACCATCTTTGGACCTAAGAAGGCAGTAGGACGGTTGCCTCGTCTCCTGTTAATATAATGACTATTCGCTTGAGTATAGAAAAGAGCAGGACATGGGTAGTACGGACACGCTGTCAAGGTTACAGTTATCTCATGCACAGACCATAGAGCAACTAGTATTCCTGATTCAGCATTTTCAGAACTTGCCAATTAAGGTGGAAGAGATAGCAAGGGAGACGGAACAGGACGAAGTACTGAAAACAGTAAAACGTACGCTATGTGTGGGTGGCCAAATCAAGTCAGCAAGCCAAACATTGAATTTTACACAAGCAAGAGGCACGAGTTGGCTGCGGAAGACAGTTGTGTAATGTGGGCAGACAGGGTAGTAATTCCACAATGGCTTAGAAAGGGTGTGTTGCAGATGTTCCACGAAGGTCATCCCGGGTTGGGGGAGCGAGCACATGTCGACTTTGTGGAAAAAGTAGGTAAAAGGCTATTGAGTTTGGTGTATGCCTATTCTAAATGAGTGGAGGTATGGCCAATGCAGAGCACCATGGTGAAGAAAATAATTGAGAAGCTGTGAATGACCTTTGCAGCATATGGCTTGCCAGAACTGCTGGTGGCCAATAATGGGCTTCAGTTTCGTTCGGAGGAATTTGGGTAGTTTCGCAAAGAAAATGCTATTTCCTACACTGCAGCAGAGGTAATTTTTCCACCCACAATCCAACAGAGCAGTTTGTGAAGACAATAGTCTTGAAGCAGGACTTGGTGAATGGTCTAAGGGGGACAATATCTTTGAAGCATACCATTGATAAAGGGTTGTTTGCGAAGACCCCAGCAGAAATGTTTTTGAGAAGGAAACCATGTACAAGGTGGTTGTTGGTGAAGCTAAACCTATTGGAATATCAAAAGGGAGCAAACTTAGAAGGATTCGAGATGCCCGATTCAGAGTGCAGAATCCTGTGTTAGTGAAAAGTGTCCGAGGGGAACAACGCAGATGGCTACCAGGTTGTATTGTAGAAGTGGTGAGTCCAGTCAAGATCACTTACGGAAGAGCCACCTGCAAGAGGAATTCACCTGTGATGTTGGCTAAACAACAAGCTTGGAGGATTGTGATGTCTCGAGGGGAAGAAGGTGCAGAACCAGAACGGCCAACGACTAGACAACCAGAGGACCAGGCAGCGGCACAGGAGACGACAGGGAGGAGGTACAAGGCTTCCGTGGATTTGGTGTGGAAGCTACAGCTCCACATCAACTAGGAACTGAAAGGTGCAATGGAAGGTTGAGCGTCTCCCAAGGTGGTGGCAGTGGTAGACAGGAAGTGTTTTTATTATTATTATTTTCTGTTTTTGTTTGTTTGGGTCAGCACAACTATGGTAAAGACCTCAACCATGCGACCAATCAACAGGGGTGTTAGTCACGGTTACCAATATTGTTACAAGATGCCAGAGTGGTGGAGGTCTTGTCTGCTCCACAATTAATGTGGTTATACTGAGTGAGCACAAAATTCAATGTCTAACTCAATTCTAATTAAAGTCGTTATCAGTGTGTGTGTATATTGGCCACAGTCACGTAATTCACGCTCACTATTTAGACATGTTCAATCTGTCTGTTGCCATATTTCCAAATGTCTTACACTCTTGCATCCAGTTCAATAGTCCTGCCCATCAATCTCTCACTCTCCACTTCTGCTGGTCACTTTTATTGCCACTCGATATTCTGTTGGCTCCTTGTTTCGTTGTCTTCCCACACCTTGTGTTTAAGGTCACACAATCCTCCAAACTAAAACTGCTCGTATGCCAGTCACAGCTTAAGCAGACACTCTGGTTACAATTAGATGGTCCCCGTCACCCAAGTCTCTGAGAGAGGCAAAGGCGATGACCAGAACATTCCTTCAATAATAAACCCCAATTTCTCGCGTTACCACCCTGGATATGGCACACTGTTTCCTTTGCAGGAGCAGGATGGAACAAGGGAAGTGATGTAGAGCAGCTAGCATGTAACACTGCCCTCTCAAGTCTGTTCCCTCCCGAGTCATGAGACGTTAAGCAGGTCTTTCAAAAGTGCTTCATTAACCGTGAACGTCTTGATATATAAAAATTACCATGGGTCTAAAAGCAATAACAGGATTAGCACTTATTTCTCTTGTATTGAGTGGTCAATGGCTACGAAGCTGGATTTCAGATAAGTGATAGATAACTTTGGTGAAGTCAAAGCTGGAAGACATTTTAAGGTACTACGTGTGTGTGCGTGCACGCACGCGCGTGTTTTTTTTTTTTTTTTTATTATTTTACATTTCTAATATGTGGATTAAAATAATTCACTGAATAATTTTATATATTGGTAATATATATAAATTTAATTTAGTCAAAATATGCTTATAAAAGTTTGTCAGGATCATGCATAAGTAAATGTTCTTCGGTAGAAACGAGTTAGAGTATTGCAGTGTGTAGTCTTTGTGCAAAGTGGCATTTACAGTGACAAGCACGCATTAAAAGGACAAATTTGTGATTGTGTTTATAATTATATCTGTGGATTATTAAATTAACAATAAGAAGAGTCTCTGACAGTTAATACCCTCCTTGAATAATGAAGTGAATAAATTCTGATTTTTTATACGTGATGTTAGGCTATTGATTATTAACAAAATGTAAAGTGGACACACTTATGTGAGTGTTTGCAAGATTCAAAATAATCATGCAAATTGTGAATCGTAAATACAGAAGATGTGGTTCCATTTGCACAATCGGCACGTACTTCATAATTCGTCATATATTGAAATTGTAAACTCATACATGGAAATTACATGTATGTTTTGAGTAGCCCATGGAATAAACTCTAAATGTGTTTATTATTTTTTTAAATAAAAAAATGAGTTAGCGTATGTAAATAATTTTATTGTTATTCTTGGGGCCAGCTCAATAAGTTGAACGAGACATTACTAAACACAAAGCAGAGTGTGAATAGATTTAAGAAAAAATCATAGCTGAATTATAACATTATTTATCACTCTGCACTGTCTCTATGATTTGAGTAAAATACACAAAAAACTATACATTTACAGTGTTCAAACATCAGGCAAAAAAATTTTATTCGCCATTTGTAGGTGCAGATAACAAAAAACTTATAAAAAAGAAGAGCTATTGTACTGCTTATGTGAGGAAGAGTAAGCTTATCCTAAATATGTCAATATGATTCTAGTTACTAAGTTTCGTTTGTATAATGTCAAGAAAATTTTAACATGATACAGCAAAAATCTACAAAAAAAAAAATTCAGATTATTGAAGAAATTCACCAGTAATTTTTGCTCCAAATAGGTGTGTTAAATGATAATATTGTTATAATTTCTCTCTAAATCTGTGGGTTAAACCAGGTTCGTTAAGGGATGGCCTTAATTAAACAGAGTTAATTTTTATTTACAGTAACTACAAACAAAATTCTCGAGTCAATTTATCACAATCAATTTATATCGCTTATTGTTTACAATTAATGGCTTCAAACAATAAAATTTACGATTAGCTCCAAGAAATTAATGTAAATAAATAATTGTAAATCAGTCCCAATAGACAGTGTATCCAAATCTATTCAATTATAAATTATGTCTCCATATTTGACAGTTCCAATATTTACAATAAAACCAGTATTAAATGTTCATTCAGTCCCACCTTAGTTTAGTCCATTTCTCGCCAGTTCGCAATGTACTAGAATTCTCTGAGCGACCTCACGCACAGTAGGGTTCACTTGTCAGGTTTTGCGCCCTCGCGTCCATTCACACCACGAACACCTCGTCTGCAGTTGTACTACACAACTTCGCGTCTGCACTTAGCTATATGGCCTTTGCCAAAGACTGCTGGCCGTTGGCCGCTGCAGTATTTATAGGGTCGTAGACCATCGCCCAGAAATTTCCCTAAATCCCGCTTGCAGAAGCTCCCAATTCCCAGAATATTCTTGCGCTTACTCTGCATTTGTTAACTTCAGCAGGATGATGAGGGGGGGGGGGGTATGTGACGCCAGCCATGTCTTGCTGCTGCCGCCAAACATTCTCCGACTACCTCTGGGGGAGGGGGCGGCGACGAGTCAGCGAGTGCATCTGTCTGGGGGAGGGGAGGGTAGAGGTGCCCCCCCTTCCCAAAGCCGACCACGCATAACAGGAGCTCGTGGCCGGTGCGAGCTATAGTATATAACAATATGTTATTTTTAAGCTACCTACCCGAATTGATTATAAAATAAGAAATTAACCATAACCAATCCAAATTAATAGCATATATTTGAAATAGGTCGTGTGTTGAACCACAAAATGTATCTTCTCTGTTGATGTTGAATATTTATTTGTAATTATTAAGAAGATGTGATTACTAAACACAAGAGCAATAGCCACAAATATGAATTATAAATAGAGCAAAAAATACGTACCACATTTATGTTTCACCATTGGTGTTGTTTCTGTCTTCATGGATAAATACAATACGCGATCGGAACTTGCAATCCACACTCCCAAAATGCTTGTTTGCCACTGGTTTATCCAGGATTGTTTGGTATGGTGAAGTCAATCAGTGAACACTGATGCGCAGAATGTTTGATCACAAGGGTAGATTAACATACACAAAATTTCCACCTCGTGGGGCCTCTCAAGAAGTGCGGCCCTGGGGCAGTGTGTATCCACGTGTCCCACTCTGGCCACATCTCGTGGGCGATATTTCTGAAAGTTAGATTTCAGAAGTGCTCACTTGGTGTGAGCAGCCTTTTAGTTTATACTATGCCTTCCATTGGAGCATTGTGTCCGACTATACAACCTGCTTAACTCATTACAAAGTACCACACAAGTAGAATATTTCTGACGAGTGTGTTACAAGGGGATGAGGTAGCAGAACTGGAACTGACTGGCCACTGTGTTGTGACATCACCCAATCATCTTGGGATCTGGGTGACCTTGACCCTGTGCCCGTGACCCAGGATAGCCCGAAACCAAAAGAATTAAAAAAGAAAAAACTAAAAAAAAAAAAAAAAAAAAAAAAAAAAAACGATTTTATTTGAAAATTCCAAAGAAAATTATTGGAAGACACAAATCCAAAGGTCCAGGGTTCGAGATGGTGGGTGGAGCTACCAAGCTCCCAGCATGATCAACCTTCGTCGATTCCTCACTATACCACATTTACTGTTCATTTATTATTAGTATCGCCCACAAGAGTGCACTGGTAACTCATGTTTCGGGCATCGGCTGTCACAGTCAATTTACTGTTGGCAAGAGTGCTATCGACCTGTACCGAACAGCGATAAGGTCCATACCAAGTATGTAAATTGTCATATTCAATTTTTTTTTCAACATAATCATCTTTTATTCAAAAAGTATTTTATGTATAAAAGCAGGTATTTTTATCGTCAAGGTGATATTTTAAAAATATGATATGTTTTATTTTTTCCTAACTAAATTTATTCAGTAATGTACAATATTAGAAAACCTATCTGAGAAAAATGCATATACAAAGGTACATTATTTGCAATCTTCAGTGACCCACGAAACCACACCAGAACATACGACCGCCCATTATGCAGTTTCAGCACTTTTTCGACCGAATACACACCTGGAAACTTTGTAGGCTGGATCTACTCTACTCTGTGTAGAAACGACTGTGGATGGAAACATTATTCAGATCCTTGAGAAAGTAGGTTCTCCGAGCATAGTCTCGTATACGTCGCACACAAAAGAGTTTGAAGCTCCAATTCACTGTAAACCCTTTCTCGAAGATGCATTTATGTTCGGAGATGTACATCAGGTCACCAACCTTGGCTTTACGCTTCTGTGGGTTCCACCTCTTCAGAATAGTGTTCACGGTCTGAAGCAAGGAGTTGTATTTCACATCTTCGGGCTTTATGCTTGTGTTCGAGTGCACTGTGGAGTTATATTCGTGTACCCATTTTGGGAGTATATCCAACCACTTGTAGTTGACATTCGAAGCGAAATGCCACTACATGTTGCCCTTCAGAGTTCTGTTGAACCTCTCAACGATGGATGATGTGTAATAATGATTTGTGTTATGTTTCTTCATCAGGGCGTTGAACTTTATAGTGTGGAATTCCTTGCCCTTGTTGGTTTGTAGATTAGTCGGGATACATCCTTCGCGCAATACATCTGCCATGGTCTCGGTGAAATCTCGCGCATTCTTCGACTTCATATGTCGGGCAGAGGCAAATTTATTATATCTCCACGAGGTTGGCTTGAAGTAGGTCTTTAGTCCCACATATCACGACCTTGCGACAACGGTAGTTGCATCTTGCAGGTGCGTGGAGTTCATTGGCAATTCCCAGTCGACTCATTGTATGTTGCCTCCCTCTTAAAATCTTCGATAGTTTATGTTGTCTCATTAGAGTGAGAGTAATTTGCAATCCTTTGCGAAGCGAGCAGTAGTTACGGCCTATCGCCGGCCAACTTATTTGTGGTTGTCCCAGAATACGTAGTCTGTGTTCTTGTAGTCATTTATCTTCAAATCTCTGCCGCTTTTCAATGCTAATCCGCTGAAGAGGTCTATGAGAATGTCGATTTTTTGTGATCTTCGTCCTATAAGCACCTATCTCAGGATCGTTATCTTGATAAAGTGCATGCATGAGTTCAGTTCGAGCGACGTCTTATATTCCAGCAGTTCGGATTCTGTATATTCCCTGGGCTCCTTGCGAAATAGAAGTTCGTCAAGTCGGGTTTTCACACATATTGTAATCACCTAGGATGATCACACTTGGTAGAAACTCTATTTCATCATCACCAATAGGAACCATTCATCATTATTCCTATATACACCATACGTCGTATCATTATTGCGATATGTTTACCTACGATCGTAGGTACGGGCGAACAAGAGCATTGGGTTTGAGGGCTCTCTTCTGTACCTTTCTCTTGTGTGGAAAATCCACAACCGATCCATCGTCTCGATCTGTTTGTATGTCGTTATGTTTCTGCTTCTTCATAGGCTCAGCAGTATCTGATTTCGGACTTCACGAATACGGATGCTTCATCGTTCTCCCGGAGTACAATGAGACGGCGAGTAATGGGCTCATACATTTCTTCGTTTATAAGGTTTTTTGTCATTCAAATACGTTGAGCGAACAGACCGAATCGCTTGATGCAGGTCGCTAGCAATGCCCGACATAGCACTGAATAAAATGGCTACTATTGCTCTCTTTTATAGGTTTGGTCGTGAGTCTCCGACAAAAGACTTTTTGTCCAAGCATTCGCTGCAGACATCCAGTATATCCCAGCTGTGTTTTTGAACATCCATTTTCGTGGCGAGGCGGGAAATTGAAGAAGTCAATGTATGTGCCATATATCCTTCCGGGTTTTCCATTTTATCTTCATTTTGTGCCATTGCCACATTCAATTTGTGGGTAACTTGTTGCACACTCATTACTCAGTCTCTATCTTGGTCTTTACAAGCTCCATCTTTGCACCGAGCTCGGGCAGTTAGTCCCGAAATATCATGCGTGTACTACTTTTAAACGAACTCTGCTTGTGTCACAGCCACATGAAGCAATATATTGGAAGCCACCCCCACCTTAGCATCCTGTGATGGATGAACAGTTTTTAATCAGGGCGCCATAGGAGCGGCGTAGGGCACTGCCCGCGGCAGACTGACTCGTCTGTATATTGTTCCGCAGCACGGCGCTGTAGATGGTCGCCGAGTTGTCCGTAGGCGACTTTTAGCGATGATTACATAAAGAGGAAGTGAAAAGCCACGCGGATAATCATGTTCCAGGGCGGTAGATGTCACCAGTTGTCGCCGAGCTATCGGGCCTCCTCGTCATTCTGCAATACGTCCTAGTATCTCCACGCGATATTTAAAAAAAAAAACGACAGTACCGATATGCCCTCGGGCAGCTCGCATCAAAGGAGAGAGCGCTCGCTTCAACAGGGCGCATTTCACTTGCTTCAAGGTATCTGCGCCACTTGACGATGAAATTAAATATCGCGGGAGCCCGCATGGGAGGAGCAGAGTCAATTCCCAGTGCTTGCAAGCATGGTAGAGCTTGTGTGTGTTCTGTAACGCAACAACCTTGGGGCTTAATATGGGGGTGTGGCTGTGTTGGGGACTCTGCCGTTTGTTTTGCGCGCTCGGACGCCTTGATATATTTTTTAAGTTCCCGGCACAGCTTTACTCGATTATATGGGGTTTTATGGGTATCACTGGATTATATGGGGTTTTATGGGTATCACTGGATTGATTTTGAAATACTCTTTCCAACAATATACAATTTTCGTATTTCGACTAGGCTTTTTGACGAGTATAGGCCGACATTGTGTTAAGTTTTCTTAATTTTTTACAGTAAACTCATACAATTCCACCATACCACACCACACAAATGTTTTTATACACGCAATCGATTGATCTTGACGAGAGCTGTTGATTGAAACTTAAACGAGCGTCGTAGCTTCTTCTAGTTAAAAATTATACTACAACGCGGAAATTATGAGACGCGGCGAAACGGACTCAAAAATGCGACTCCCCCCTTGACCACATCTCCTTCCACACGCGATGCTTCACAGTCCTCACTCAACGTAACATATTCTTGATCTTTTGGCAATCGAGTAGTGTAATTGAATTTTGAATGTAGACGATAGATTCGGAGCTGCAGTGCCAAACTCTATTCTCCGATTTTGTTATCATCGGATTTTCTGGATTGCCTCCCACTTTGGTCACAAATTTGAAGACGTACTCACTGGAAGCACTCGCTGTAAACATGCGAAGAGCCGTGTGTTGGTCGTAAGTCGGGGTGAGTTGTTGAATGATGTTGAATTGTTGTGCAGTACCAAGTGGGCAGACTAAGTGGTAATGAACTGTGACTGCTAAATGAACACAAGGAATAATACTCTTGTAAACGAATGTATTGAAACATTACAAACCCATAGATGAACAAAATTAAGTGCGCTATCACTTTATTTAGGGAATGAGGAAGTGTTAGAGGGTTCCATCATGAACTCCAAGACAGCCATTGTGTTTTGCCTTTCTGCTAAGACACTTGCCGTCTGTTTCGAAATGTCCACACGAATTTTTATAATTCGTTTCACCTGATAATGCACCGACTTCAAAAGGACTGGTACATAGTTTGTCTTAAATCGTTCGTAGCTTAATGTTACTAAGTCTTATACAAACATAAGTTGGATACCATTATTTACTTATTGAAGAGGGGGGGGGGGGGGGGTTAGATTACCAATGTCCACCGATTTGTTGCGTAATCACAAGTTTTTAATGATCCTATATTTATCCAAAACAATTTCAAAACTCGATTTTTAGGGACGCACAGCCCCCTTTATAAATAAACTCTTAAGGGAAAAATATTAAATGCGTTGTTATATATTTTTGTAAGAAGTAATCTGCTGGAATTGATCAGTGTTCAAAAATATTCTGTACGTAAATGAGTGTATATGTATGTTTGTGTATATGTATAGTTTATACACATATGTGTGTGCGCGTGTTTTTAGTTTTTATACGCTAATCTGAAATGCGGGAAATGTAAATTTCAATTACCCCGATGTCTCACCGAAACACAATGAAAGTTTTAATTGCATCCCTGGTGTTGCACATTTGTGCGAGTATTTGTAATGACAGCCTAGATGAGGTTATTAGAAATAACACTGTGCAGTGAATGCGAACAAATTCTGTTGAATATTTGCTTGCAGAGTAGAAGCTTAAATTTGGTCCGGCAATTCTACTATTCCGTCTACGGATTGCAAAGTTCGTTCACGCTCGAACACACAAACAAGTTTTGTGTAGGAATCTCGTGTACGAGCCCACCTAGAGTTCGTATGAAGATGCTGAAGGAAGGGGTTTGGTGGGAGGGGGGGGGGGGCAACTCACCCTAGTCGACTGACGGCTCACAACTGGCGGCAATTTACGCCCAGCCTTGCGATAAACAACGTCCAGATTAATAACGAGATCGTTTTTATTAATGCTTAAGGGTGCTCGGAGTCAAAAAATCCATCATTTGTGCGAAATATTGTTCAGCCATTAGCAGTTACAAGCAGTATCTCCTCTCATAAACATATTTAAACCGCATTTTTAAACCGCATATTTAAACCTCATATTTAAACCGCATATTTAAACCGCATATTTAAACCGCATATTTTTTGCATGTCATGTCAAAATCACAATTTCAGTTATTTTGGACCGTTAAAAATAATAAAAACTAACTCATGTACCGAAATGAGACAATTAATTTTTAAATAAGATGTCATTAGTTGTTTCGGAAAATCTTTAAAATCTCACTATGAAATATTTTTGCAATATTTAAAAATTGCTTGAAATAAGGTAAATTTTGAAAAATTGCTTGAAACAAGGAAACGTTTGCACATTTTTTAATGGCAAAAATCTATGGTTTTTGTCATATATATTTCGTCAAGTATACCCTATAGTAAGCCATGACATGACCTTTCAGTCAAATTTCTTAAATTTTCTGTACTTTTTTATTGTACGTGTTAAAAACACTACAATTGTGATTTTGACATATCATTATGAAAACATATGCGATCTAATTGATTTTAATGTGAGGAAACATTATTTACCAGTAATGCCTGTTAGTTTGAAGGTATTTAGATACACTTACGAGCAGAAATAATCTAGGAAGGTAGAGTCTTCTCTCCCGCCCAAGCCATTGGCGAGTTCAGCGAGCGACCCGAGTTGCCGACAGCGCGGAGAGAGTGGCATAAGCCGTCCCTACACAATACACAATATCTGCTACCTTCTCTTATACCCACGGGCACAACAGAAGGTATCAAAGTTTCTATAGCAGAAGAGAAGAAAGAACGCATCAGTTCATACCCACACGTTATCTAAAGTGCCAACAGAAAATTGTAAATGGCAGGCAAACATAACTCGTAAATGGCAGACATTCCGCACTTGGCAGGGCTACAAATGCAATCAAACATTATATGAAGTTGCTTTGTGGTACATCCAAAACGTACGAAGATTGTTTTTTCCCCCCCTGAAGACTGCATTTATTTCAGTTTCCGAGTACAAGTACCTACTAGACTATTAATGTAATTAAAGTAACGGGACTACTTATATATAAAGAACAAGGTACTGTATTCATATATATCTACAACGTAATCAAAACATTAAATCATTAAAATGTGTATATTAAACGGGCATAATAATCCACCTCTTGGTTTCCGTAACTAAACGAACTGATACGGTTAGAAGATTAAATAAAAGAAGGCAAGGATATGACAATACTAAGCAACTGCAGCGAAGCGACGTTATTTGTGTGTGAACTCGCGCACTTATGCGACCACACAAATCGCGAGTACTGTGGTTTCATTACACATTTCGTAGCAGAAAGTAGAGGGATAATGTGTTCATATCTGGGTTGCCATACCTCAGGGAAAAAACATCTGCCGAAAGGATTTGACTCGTTGGATTAAAAAATTATTGAATTTGCTGAAAAGCTGTTATCGTCTGTGTTGTCAGAATTCCACGTAGCTCGTTATAGTTCATCTAGCTAAATAATATTTACGGAAACTTAGTACCGTAAAGTAAGGGGTAGCTTTGGACACTTAAAAAAATAACTTTCGTTTGCACAATTACAGCTCTGAGAAAACTTAAATATTATTCCCTATACATTACTTAGAGAAACCAACTTTATAAAAATGCATAATATTATTTCAGAGCTGCCACATGTACAAACAAAATATCTTTATAAATAAGATCTCAGTAGCCCCAGTTTACAGTACTGCGCTTTTTTGGAGTTGAGTTGAAAGTTGAAAGAGTTGGGCGTCGGTTAACATCGAGGTTTTGAGAGCCGATGAGGGTGTCATGGGGTGAGAATGGAGCAATGCCGGAATACAATGGCGGGGAAACGGGAGATCCTTGAGAGTATCCACCGGCCAGCGGCATCGTCCGGCACGATTACTGCTTGCGAAGATCGGGGATTGATCCCGGTTCGCCCAGGTGAGAGGTCAGCAGTATAACAGCTCGCCCACCGCGGATCCCACGCCTGTCTGGTCAGTTGAGAGACGTCTATTGGCCCCTGCGAGGATACTGACTCCAGTCCCTCTGGCTCCAGTCTCGGTAAGTTCCAGCGCTGGATGTAGAGGCAGAAGGAACCTGCCAACTCTCCACGATTACTATTTTAATCAAATGCGCAAAAATGCACCGTAACAATGTTGTATTTTACTAGGAAAATATCTTGAAACCGTTGTCAAAAATATATATTGTAAAAATTGAAATACGCGCATTTGTAATATTACATATTTAAATCTTGTATTTGAAATAGTATTACTGAGAAAGTGGAAATAATATTATTTTCATTGTGATCCTGAAAACCAGTTTAAAATTACAAATTGTCATAAGAGGAAAAACCTATCGAACTGTCTTAGGGAGAAAATATTACTTTGTCTGCACTCTGGCCCAAACCTGGAATCTTTATTATTCAAGCATAAGGCTTTATCACGACAAATTAGTCTCACAACCCTTAAATATTTTTCGGTAGTATGATTCAAGTGTATTAACAGGGATAATAATATAATTATATCGCCTCTTGGGAAGGATTAAGTTTAGTGAGTTACAAAATTACTGCACTTCATAATGAAGTTAAGTCAGGTAGCAGTTCGAAGTTTTTATATTTCACAATATATTGTTACAATTAAGTGGGCTATACCAAGTTCGTTAAGGGATGGAGGTCTTAATCAAATAAAATAATTAATTATAATTTCCTTATTTTATTTACAATAATTACAGCAAAATTCTCTGAACTCAAATTCTCACAATAAATTGAAACCACTTACTGGTCGCGATTGACACCAATAAATAAAATTTATTATTACGATAAAGAACTCAATAAAATTATATAATTAAAGATCAGTCCCAATAGACAGTGTATCAACCTACTTAATTACTTTATAATTTATGCGTACATATTTGACAGTTCGAATATTTACTATAAAATTCGTATTACATTTCCATTCAGTCCCACCTAAGTTCAGTCCATGTCCCGCCAGTCTCAATGTTCTAGAGTCCTCCAAGCTCCCTCACGCCCAGTAGGCTTCACTCATTGGTTTCACGCCCTCTTGTCCATTCAAGCCACTAACACCTCACTCACCGTCGTCCCGCAATCTCCAGTCGTCGTCCACACTTCACTTCGCTCGCGCACACTCGGCCAGGCGGCCTCCATCAAAGACTGCCGACCGCTGGGATGCGGCAGTATATATAGTGTCTTAGGCCGCCACCTAGAATTTTTTCCCCGACTCGTGTGATGCATCACGGAGGGCTGAGGCGCCAGCTAGTCTCACCAGAAAATACTTGTGTCGTCGCTAAACGTACCGGAAACTCTGGCAGGCGAGAGGAGGTCTGTGACGCCAGCAAGTCTCGCCGCTGTCGGCATCCACGGGATTTCCAGAAGAGAGGCAGACAGCCACGAGAGCATCGTTCCAGGAAGAGGGGAGGGCGAGGTGGGTCTCCGATTATGGCGCGGGCAGCTGAGTCGGCGCCAGCTAGAGCACGTAACACTGACCCCTCCTTTAATCCGTTCATCCCGAACAGACTCTACAACATCAGGACCTTCGTTCAGCGCCAGTCGGTCGATATGGACAACCTTAGGCTTCGCCCGAGAGCCTTGTCGACAAATCCTATAGATCACATCATGTATCTGCTTCAGGATCCTGTACGGGCCTTCCCATGATTTCTGTAGCTTCGGGAAATATCCCTTCTTCCTTTGAGGGTTGTACAACCACACTAGATGTCCTTCTTGAAAAGTCTCCTCAGGTTTTCTTCGGTCATCTCATGTTTTCCTCCTGTCACTGTTAATGTTAAGGTGATTCCGGGTAAACTCATGAATGTTGGTTAACTTCTGACGTAACTTAATAGCATATTCTAGAGTGGCTGCTTCTTCCTCCACTGGACGTCCGAACAGCAGGTCACTAGGTAGGCGGAGCTCTCTCCCAAACAGTATCTTTGAAGGTGTTGCCCTTGTCGACTCGTGGACCACCGAGCGATATGCGAGGAGAAATAAGGGTCCCAATCCCTCTGATTGTCATCTACGAAGATAGCCAGATACTGTTCCAGGGTACGATTTAGCCTCAACCATTCAATCCGACTGAGGGTGTAATGCTGTGGTTCGGGTTTTCTTCATTCCTAAAATCCTCGTTACTTCTTGGAAAAGAAAGAGTTGCTTCAAAATTTCGCCCTTGGTCCGAATGAAGCTCCAGTGGAATTCCAAACCTGGAGAAAACATGCTCGACAAGAGCATCAGCTACTGTGCCTGCCTCTTGGTTTGGCACCAGTATGGCCTCGGGCCACTTTGTGAAATAGTCTTGTTCTACCAGAAGATATCTATTTCCCCTCTCAGTGATTGGTAGGGTACAGAGAATGTCAACTGCCATCTTCTAAAACGGGGCCCCAAAATTGTATTTCTGGAGAGGACCGCATCCCTTAACCCTCGGACCCTTCCTTTCAGTACATGCATCACACAGACGGCACCACTTCTCACATCCTGCCGACAATGCAGCCAATAGAATCTCATTCGGACTCTGTCTTATTCACACCGAAGTGACCATCTGCTGCTGTGTTGTGCAGTTCTCTGAACACTTCTGGGATTTGGCACTCTGGTAGCACCAACTGTAAATGACTCTGTCTCCCATTGTTACTTTCCTAATTCCTGTAAAGCACACCGTTCTTTATAACAAGGGAATTCCACTGTGCCCAGTATGCCTTGACTGTCACATCTCCCATCTCGGTCACCACCCAATTTCCTTCCACTCCAATATTGTACACAAGGTGGGGTACACTTAGCTGATAATTTCTTATGTCCTTTTCGTCCCATGTAGATGATCCAGCATCAGATACAGAACCTTAAATTCTTGTCCTTGTTTTCCACGATACACCAACCTTCTCCTCCTGGTGTTAACAATTACGACAAAGTGGTTCTCATGGTTCCCTGGAGAGTGCATCTGCATTGCTGTGAAGTAATCAAGACCTGTGTTGTATTTCAAAGTCATATTCTTGCAGGTGCTGTATCCACCTGGTTACTAGACCTTCGGGGTTCTTGAAATTTAGCAGCCAGCATAATGAAGCATGATGAGTTCTTAGTATAAAGTGTCTGCCATAAAGATATGGATGAAAATGTGCAATTTGCAATTGCCTTCACCACTGCCAAAAGCTCCCTGCGTGTCACACAGTAGTTCCTCTTGGGCTTGTGTAGCACCTTGCTGAAGTATTCCAATGGCTTCTCTTTTCCATCCTGGATCTGAGATAACACAGCCCTGATTCCAACATCACTAGCATCAGTATCCAGAATAAATTCACCCTCTCTACTCGGGAAGCCCAGTACTGTGGAAGACGTCAGAATTTACTTTAGACTATTGATAGTAATTTCGCACTCTGGAGTCCCTCAAAAATTTTCTTTTTGCCTCAGTCAGTTCATGCAAAGGTTTGGCGATAGTGGCGAACCCAGGCACATAAGACCAGGAAACTTTGAATTACAGTTTTATCCTTTGCTCTGGTATTCTTAGGGTCTGTTTCAATCCCATGGGCTGATACAACATGGCCCAAGAAATTAACTTGCTTTTGGAAAATATGACATTATTTAGGAACCAATCTCAGATTGGCTTCCTTCCCCTTGGACACAAAAGACAGTCTTTTCCTTGTCTTCCTGGGCCACATTGCACTGCCAATACTCTATCTTCATGTCTAGAGTAGAAAACCACTGTGAGCCTGCTAGACTGTTCAGGGTGTCGTCTATCCTAAGGAGTGGGTGAGAATATTTCTTGGTCGCATTATTAAGTTGGCAGTAAACAACATAAAAATCTAATAGAGTCATCTTTCTTTTTAACAAGCACAATGGGAGAAGACCATGGACTAACTGATGGCTCTATCACTGCTAAATCCCTCATCTCTTTCAGAATACCGTCAATGACCTCATATGAAGCTAGTGGTAGTCGCCTTGGTGGCTTCTTTATGGGTCTGGCATCCTCTGTGCCGATGTGGTGGCATGCAACATTAGTTCTGCCAAGATCATTGAGATCGCAGGAGAAAGCACCTCCATTTAACTGTAACAATTCTCAAACTGCCCTCCTGTCGCCAGTTGAGGTTTTCTTTTGTTATTGCCAGCAGTTTTCCCAGAGCTTCTGGAAGAGGACATTCAGTAGGTGGTGACAGTGAAGCTTCTGGAACATTTGGAAGTTCCTATGAGACCTGCTTGCAAAGCCCTATTATAGTCCCCTCTTCAATGCGGATAGCATGGTCAGACAAATCAATCATCCTAACAGGCACACTGTCCGATTTTGAAGAAATCGATTTCCTAGCTACAATGAAACCATCTGGTAAAATGCCACCTTTCTGAGCTGGTTCGATTATACCCAATCGCCTGACAAATTTTCCCTAACATCCGCCTGGAATAATAACTTTGCTAGAAGTAGGAAGCACAGCTGACTGGTTACACACTACTGGGCAGCTCATTGGCGAAGATAAATCTCGTCGCGTTGACACTACCAACTCGGTAGTACCTACATGTAACACCCCCAGTCGAGTATCAATACAGTATCTCTGCTTATGTAATATATGAAGACCCAAAATGCATTCGTCCTCTATTTCTGCTATGTATATATAGATATATATCCTGCTCTATATTAAGGTTACCGAACTGTAAGAGTACCCTTCTCTTGCCTTTGACTGGTGTGGTCCTGCCCGTTACTGTTGTTAACTAGCAGTGATCCATGTTCTTATCGGATTATCGTTGGGGGGAAGGCCCAAGAAAGTTAGGTCTAACCTCTGTTATAGTCGTTCCTGTGTCAACGACCATCTGACAAGAAACATCATCTACGCTCCCCTCCACCCATATGGCATCCAAGTCCTGTTTCATTGAACGCACCTGCAAAAGCATTGGGACCTTCCCTCCAGCAATCACCGACCTTTGTCCCTCAATACCGGTGTTTACAAACTTGCCGAAGATATTGTGCTCTCACCTGCCCCTTGGAGCCTGCTCCCTGGCTGTTGCTGCTGCTGTGGACAGTTGGCTCTCAGGTGCCCCAGCTGTCCACATGACCAACATTCCGGCCGTTTGGGTGGGGGACGGCGATGTCCCTCATGGTCGTCTACAAGTCCTTCAACATCCCCTTGATGCTGTCGTCCTCCACTTCATCAAGCATCACTGCCCGCAATGGACGTCGAGGCACTGATGACTGCCGTACTGACTCCACTTCCAGTGCTCGGACCAAGGCATCCTGCATGGATGCCAGACCCATAAAGAAGCCACCAAGGCGACTACCACTAGCTTCATATGAGGTCATTGACGGTATTCTGAAAGAGATGAGGGATTTAGCAGTGATAGAGCCATCAGTTAGTCCATGGTCTTCTCCCATTGTGCTTGTTAAAAAGAAAGATGACTCTATTAGATTTTTATGTTGTTTACTGCCAACTTAATAATGCGACCAAGAAATATTCTCACCCACTCCTTAGGATAGACGACACCCTGAACAGTCTAGCAGGCTCACAGTGGTTTTCTACTCTAGACATGAAGATAGAGTATTGGCAGTGCAATGTGGCCCAGGAAGTCAAGGAAAAGACTGTCTTTTGTGTCCAAGGGAAAGGAACTCGGCCATTCAAGGTTATTCCCTTTGGGCTGTGCAATGCCCCTGCCACGTTTGAACGACTAATGGAGAAAATTCTGCACTTCGAGATTTGTCAGGTGCACCCAGATGACATTGTGTTCACAGGAAGAACTTTTGAAGAACACCTGACATGCTTAGATACTGTGTTTCATAAAGTGACTGGGTGCAGTGAAATTCCCTTATTATAAAGAATGGTGTGCTTTAAAGGAATTAGGAAATTAACAATGAGAGACAGAGTCATTTACAATTGGTGCTCCCAGAGTGCCAAATCACAGAAGTGCTAAGAGAACTGCACAACACAGAAACAGGTTGTCACTTCGGTTTAAATAAGACACTTAACAGAGTTCGAATGAGATTCTGTTGGCTGCTATGTCTGCAGAATGTTGAGAAGTGGTCCCGTCTGTGTGATTCATGTACTGCAAGGCAGGATCCGAGGGTTAAGGGATGCTGTTCGCTCCAGAAGTACAATGTTGGGGCCCCATTCGAGAAGATGGCAGATACCATTCTCGGACTCCTACCAATCACTGAGAGGGGAAATTGATACCTTCTGGTAGCACAAGACTATTTCACAAAGTGGCTCGAGGTCATAACGGTACCAAACCAAGAGGCAGGCACAGTAGCTGATGCTCTTGTCGAGCATGTTTTTTCCAGGTTTGGAGTGCCATTGGAGCTTCATTCGGACCAAGGACGAAATTTTAAAACAAATCTTTTCCAAGAGCTGACGAGGATTTTCTGAATGAAGAAAATCCGAACCACAGCATTACATGCTCAGTCGAATGGAATTTCTGAGAGGCTAAATCGTACCCTGGAACAGTATCTAGGTATTTTCGTGAAAGTCAATCAGAGGGATTGGGACTCTAAGGTACCATTCTTTTTCCTGGCATATCACTCGGTGGTCCACGAGTCCACAAGGTAAACACCTACAAGGATGCTGTTTGGGAGAGAGACCCGCCTACCTGGTGATCTGCTGTTCGGACGTCCAGTGGAGGCAGAAACAGCAACTCCAGAATATGCTATTAAACTATGTCAGAAGTTAACCGATATTCATGAGTTTGCGCAGAGGCACCTTAAAATTAACAGTGACAATGAAAACATGATATGACCGAAGAATACCTGAGGAGATTTTTCAAGGATAGTTGATGTGTTGTACAACCCTCAAAGGAAGATGGGATATTTCGCGAAGCTACAGAAATCATGGGAAGGCCCATACAGGATCCTGAAGCAGATACATGATGTGGTCTGTAGGATTCGTCAACAGGGCTCTCGGGCGAAGCCTAAGGTTGTCCACATCGACCGACTAGCGCTGTACGAAGGTTCTGATGTTGTAGAGTCTGTTCGGGATGAACGGATTTAAGGAGGAGACAGTGTTATGCACTGCTGCGCGGCACTGCGGTGGTGGACCATCCTCGTCTTTCCCCTCCCTGGGCAGCCTCCTGACCCCTCTTTTTGGGAAACCCGTGAGTAATGGACAGCGGGCTGTTGCGCTGCTGGGCACCTTGCATGTGTCACGATCCCTCTCCCCTGCTGGAGGTTTCGACGGGTCTAACGACGACGCAAGAATGTTCTGGTGAGACTGGCTGGCGCCTCGGCCCACCGCGACTCATAAGGGTGTTGGGGAGATTCTAGGTGGCACCCTAAGACACTATATATAATGCCGCAACCCAGCGGCCGGCAGTCTTTGATGGAGGCCGCCTGACTGAGTGTGCGTGAGCGAAGTTAAGTGTGGACGACGACTGGTGATTGCGGGACGACGGCGAGCGAGGTGTTTGTAGCGTGAAAGGACGAGGGTATGAAATCGACGAATGACGCCTAATGCGCTTGGAGAACTCTATAACATTGAGACTGGCGGGACATGGACTGAACTGAGGAGGGACTGATGGAAGTGTAATACTGTTTTTTTGTAAATATTCAAACTATCAATTTGGAGACATATTTTATAGAATATTTGCATAGGTTTTTACACTATCTATTGGGACTAATCCTTATATGTTTAATTTTATTGATTTATTTGTCGTAATTATAAATTGTATGAAATTGGAACATTTAGTTCTGAACAGTAAGTGGTTTCAATTAATTGTGAGATATTGAGTTCAGAGAATTTTGCTGTAGTTATTGTAAATACAATAAGACAATTATAATTAATTCACTTATTAAATTAAGACCTCCATCTCTTAACGTACTTGGTATAGCCCATTTAATTTCTAGGTAGAGAAATTGTAACCACACTATTTATATTGTTCAATTTACCATAATTGAAAGAAGTAAAAAGAAAAATTCGGAGATGGCCGGGATTAAACCTACGCGCACTTTCCATTTTACTTTTTTTTTCTGTCGTTGTTGTTGTAGTAGTGTTGGAGTGAGATTGGCGGGCTCGAGTTATACCGACATGCAGACAAACTGCCAGTGTGACAAGTGAATTGGAGATCTCCCGCCGAGTAACCAGGTCACGAACTCACGACTCCTCCTCAGCCACAATTTGGCCATCCTACCCCTGAGCTATGTCGGCAGGCTCCAGCTGCGCTACCGAGTATAGTTGGCCATCCTAACCCTGAGCTATGGCGGCATGTTCCAGCTGCGCTACAGAGTCTTGTTGACCATCCTACCCCTGAGCTATTGCGGCAGGTTCCAGCTGCGCTACTCAGTCTAGTTTGCAATCCTACCCCCCGAGATATGGCGGCAGGCTGCAGTTGCGCTACCTAGTCTAGTTGACCAACCTACCCCTGAGCTATGACGGCAGGTTCCAGCTGCGCTACCGAGTCTAGTTGCCGATCCTAACCCTGAGCTATGGCGGCAGGTTCCAGCTGCGCTACCGAGGCTAATTGACCATCCTACCCTTGAGCTATGGCGGCAGGCACCAGCTGCGCTACCGAGTATAGTTGACCATTCTAACCCTGAGCTATGGCGGCAGGTTCCAGCTGCTCTTCCCAGTCTAGTTGGCCATCCTAACACTGAGCTATGGTGGCAGGCTCCAGCTGCGCTACTGGGTCTAGTTTTCCATCCTAGCCCTAAGCTATGATGGCAGGTTCCAGCTGCGCTAACGATTCTAGTTGGCCATCCTACCCCTGAGCTATGGCGGCAGATTCCAGCTGCGCTACCGAGTCTAGTTGACCATCTTAACCCTGAGCAATGGGTTCAGGCTTCAGCTGCGCTACCGAGTCTAATTGGCCATCCTAACCCTGAGCTATGGCGGCAGGCTCCAGCTGCTCTTCCCAGTCTAGTTGGCGATCTTAACCCTGAGATATGGCGGCAGGCTCCAGCTGCGCTACTGTGTCTAGTTTGCCATCCTAGCCCTAAGCTATGGCGGCAGGTTCCATCTGCGCTAACGATTCTAGTTGGCCATCCTACCCCTGAGCTATGGCGGCAGGTTCCAGCTGCGCTACCGAGTCTAGTTGACCATCTTAACCCTGAGCTATGGCGGCAGGCTCCAGCTGCGCTACTGAGTCTAGTTTGACATCCTAACACTTAGCTATTGCGGCAGGCTCCAGCTGTGCTACTGGGTCTAGTTTGCCATCCTAACCCTGAGCTATGGCTTCAGGTTCCAGCTGCGCTTCCGAGTCTAGTTGGCCATCCTACCCCTGAGCTAAGGCGGCCGGTTCCAGGTGCGCTACCTAGTCTAGTTTGCCATCCTACCACTGAGCTATGGCGGCAGGCTCCAGCTGCGCTTACGAGTCTAGTTTACCATCATAACATTGAGCTATGGCGGCAGGCTCCAGCTGCTCTACCCACTCTAGTTGAACATCCTAAACCTGAGCTATGGCGGCAGGGTCCAGCTGCGCTACCGAGTCTAGTTGGCCATCCTACCCCTGAGCTATGGCGGCAGGTTCCAGATGCGCAACCGAGTCTAGTTGGCCATCATACTCCTGAGCTATGGCGGCAGGCTCCAGCTAATCTACCCAGTCTAGTTGACCATCTTAACCCTGAGATATACGGCAGGCACCAGCTGCGCTACTGACTCTAGTTGACCATCATACCCCTGAGCTATGGCGGCAGGCTCCAGCTGCGCTACCGAGTCTAGTTGACAATCCTCACCCTGAGCAATGGCGGCAGGCTCCAGCTGCGCTACAGAGTCAATATGACCAACCTACCCCTGAGATATGGCGGCAGGCTCCAGCTGCGCTACCTAGTTTAGTTGTCCATCCTAACCCTGAGCTATGGCGGCAGGTTCCAGCTGCGCTGCTGAGTCTAGTTGAC
The DNA here is from genome assembly GCA_029891345.1 of Dryococelus australis. NCBI lineage: Eukaryota > Metazoa > Arthropoda > Insecta > Phasmatodea > Phasmatidae > Dryococelus > Dryococelus australis. The sequence goes on from CM056997.1 coordinate 2,644,047, forward strand.
AATCCTCACCCTGAGCTATGACGGCAGGCTCCAGCTGAGCTACCGAGTCTAGTTGGCCAACCTACCCCTTAGTTATGGCGGCAGGCTCCAGCTGCTCTACCCAGTCTAGTTGACCTTTCCTACCCCTGAGCTATGGCGGCAGGTTCCAGCTGCGCTACTGGGTCTAGTTGACCATTTTACCCCTGAGCAATGACAGCAGGCTACAGCTGCTCTACGCAGTCTAGTTGACCATCCTACCCCTGAGCTATGGCGGCAGGTTCCAGCTGCGATACTGCATCTAGTTGACCATCCTACCCCTGAGCTATGGCGGCAGGCTCCAGGTGCGCTAAAGGGTCTAATTGATCATCCTACCCCTGAGCTATGGCAGCAGGCTCCAGCTGCGCTACCGAGTATAGTTGGCCATCCGAACCCTTAGCTATGGCGGCAGGCTCCAGGTGCGCTACCGAATAGAGTTGGCCATCCATCTCCCTGAGCTAAGGTGGCAGACTCCAGCTGCGCTACCTAGTCTAGTTGACCAACCTACCCCAGAGCTATGGCGGCAGGTTACAGCTGCGCTACCTGGTCTAGTTGACCTTCCTAACCCTGAGCTATGGCGGCAGGCTCCAGCTGCTATACCCAGTCTAGTTTACCATCCTACACCTGAGCTATGGCGGCACGCTGTAGCTGCTCTACCCAGTCTAGTTTGCCATCCTACCCCTGAGATATGGCGGCAGGTTCCAGCTGCGCTACTGAGTCTAGTTGACAATCCTCACCCTGAGCTATGACGGCAGGCTCCAGCTGCGCTACCGAGTCTAGTTGGCCATCCTACCCCTGAGCTATGGCGGCAGGCTCCAGGTGCGCTACCGGGTCTAGTTGATCATCCTACCCCTGAGCTTTGTCGGCAGGCTCCAGGTGCGCTACCGAGTCTAGTTGGCCTTCCTAACCCTTAACTATCGCGGCAGGCTCCAACTGCGCTATCGAATCTAGTTGGCCATCCTTCTCCCTGAGCTATGGTGGCAGACTCCAGCTGCGCTACCTAGTCTAGTTGACCAACCTCCCCCAGAGCTATGGCGGCAGGCTCCAGCTGCGTTACCTGTTTTGTTGACCATCCTAACCCTGAGATATATCGGCAGGCTCCAGCTGCGCTTCCGAGCCTAGTTGGCCATCCTAACCCTTAGCAATGGCGGCAGGCTCCAGCTGCGCTACAGAGTCAATATGACCAACCTACCCCTGAGATATGGCGGCAGGCTCCAACTGCGCTATCGAATCTAGTTGGCCATCCTTCTCCCTGAGCTATGGCGGCAGGCTCCAGCTGCTCTACCAAGTCTAGTTTGCCATCTTATCCCTGAGTTATTGCGGCAGGCTCCAGCTGCGCTACCGAGTCTAGTTGACCAACCTACCCCTGAGCTATGCCGGCAGGTTCCAGCTGCGCTACCGAGTCTAGTTGGCCTTCCTAACCCTGAGCTATGGCAGCAGGATCCAGCTGCGCTACCGACTCTAGTTGACCATCCTACCCTTGAGCTATGGCGGCAGATTCCAGCTGCGCTACTGAGTCTAGTTTGCCATCCTACCCCTGAGCTATGGCGGCAGGCTCCAGCTGCGTTACCGAGTCTAGTTGGCCATCCTACCCCTGAGCTATGGCGGCAGGCTCCAGCTGCGCTGTCGAGTCTAGTTGGCCATCCTAACCCTGAGCTATGGCGCCAGGCTCCAGCTGAGATACCGAGTCTAGTTGACCATAATAACCCTGAACTATGGCGGCAGGCTCGAGCTGCTCTTCCCAGTTTAGTTGACCATCCTCCCCCTGAGCTATGGTGGCAGGCTCCAGCTGCGCTACCGAGTCTATTTGGCCATCTTACCCCTGAGCTATGGAGGCAGGCTCCAGCTGCACTACCGGGTCTTGTTGACCATCCTACCCCTGAGCTATGGCGGCATGCTCCAGCTGATCTACCGAGTTTCGTTGACCATCCTACCCCTCATCTTTGGCGGCAAGAACCAGCTGCGCTACAGAGGTTAGTTGGCCATACTAACCCTGAGCTATGGCGGTAGGCTCCAGCTGCGCTACCGAATCTAGTTGACCATCCTACCCCTCAGCTATGGCGGCACTCTCCAGCTGTGCTACCGAGTCTAGTTGACCATCCTAACCCTGAGCTATGGCGGCAGGCTCCAGCTGCGCTACCGAGTCTATTTGACCATCCTAACCCTGAGATATACCGGCAGGCTCCAGCTGCTCTACCCAGTCAAGTTGACCATCCTACCCCTGAGCTATGGCGGCAGGCTCCAGCTGCGCTACCTAGTCTAGTTGACCAACCTACCCCTCAGCTATGGCGGCACCGAGTCTAGTTGGTAATCCTAAACCTGAGTTATGGCGGCAGGCTCCAACTGTGCTACCGAGTCTAGTTGGCCATCCTACCCCTGAGCTATGGCGGCAGGCTCCAGCTATGGGGAGCCGAGTATAGTTGGCCATCCGAAACCTGAGCTATGGCGGCAGGCTCCAGCTGCGCTACCGAATCTAGTTGACCATCCTAACCCTGAGCTATGGCGCCAGGCTCCAGCTGCGCTACTGAGTCTATTTGGCCATCCTAAACCTGAGCTATGGCGGCAGGCTCCAGCTGCGCTTCCGAGTCTAGTTGAACATTCTAACCCTGAGCTATGGCTGCAGATTGCAGCTGCGCTACCGAGTTTTGTTTGCCATCCTATCCCTAAGCTATGGCGGCAGGTTCCAGCTGCGGTAACGATTCTAGTTGGCCATCCTACCCCTGAGCTATGCCTGCAGGCTCCAGCTGCGTTACCGAGTCTAGTTTGCCATCCTTACCCTGAGCTATGGCGGCAGGCTCCAGCTGCGCTACCGAATCTAATTGACCATCCTACCCCTGAGCTATGGCGGCAGGCTCCAGCTGCGCTACCGACTGCAGTTGGCCATCCTACCCCTGAGCTATGGCGGCAGGCTCCAGCTGCGCTAACGAATCTAAATGACCATCCTACCCCTGAGCTATGACGGCAGGCTCCAGCTGCGCTAACAGTCTATTTGGCCATCGTAACACTGAGCTATGGCGGCAGGCTCCAGCTGCTCCACCCAGTCTAGTTGACCATCTTAACCCTGAGCTATGGCGGCAGGCTCCAGCTGCGCTACTGGCTCTAGTTTGCCATCCTAACCCTGAGCTATGGCGGCAGGCTCCAGCTGCGCTACCGACTGCAGTTGGCCATCCTAACCCCTGAGCTATGGCGGCAGGCTCCAGCTGCGCTAACGAATCTAAATGACCATCCTACCCCTGAGCTATGGCGGCAGGCTCCAGCTGCGCTTCCGAGTCTAGTTGAACATTCTAACCCTGAGCTATGGCTGCAGATTGCAGCTGCGCTACCGAGTTTTGTTTGCCATCCTATCCCTAAGCTATGGCGCAGGTTCCAGCTGCGGTAACGATTCTAGTTGGCCATCCTACCCCTGAGCTATGCCTGCAGGCTCCAGCTGCGTTACCGAGTCTAGTTTGCCATCCTTACCCTGAGCTATGGCGGCAGGCTCCAGCTGCGCTACCGAATCTAGTTGACCATCCTACCCCTGAGCTATGGTGGCAGGCTCCAGCTGCGCTACTGGGTCTAGTTGACCATCCTACCCTTGAGCAATGGCGGCAGGTTCCAGCTGCGCTACCGAGTCTAGTATGCCATCCTAACCCTGTTTTATGGCGGCATCTTCCAGCTGCGCTATCGGGTCTGGTTGACCATCCTACCCCTGAGCTATGGCGGCAGGTTCCAGCTGCGCTACCGAGTCTAGTTGGCCATCCTAACCCTGAGTTATTACGGCATGTTCCAGCTGCGCTACCGGGTCTGGTTGACCATCCTACCTCTGAGCTTTGGCGGCAGGTTCCAGCTGCGCTACCGAATCTAGCTGACCATCCTACCCCTGAGCTATGGCGGCAGGTTCCAGCTGCGCTACCGGGTCTAGTTGACCATCCTACCCCTGAGCTATTGCGGCAGGCTCCAGATGCACTACCGAATCTAGTTGAAAATAAAGAGGAATATATATGTGTTATAGTTTTTATATAAATCGTGAAAACTGAAATGTTTTGCGCACACATTTCGTTTTTCAATTAGGCGGTAGCGTTAGGATTATTAAAATGCCATATTATATTGCAGTTTAATAAACCTTTAAACGGAGCACTGTGATGATTACATGAAAACGAAATGAAAGAATTAAAAACGGAATGAATTGCTTAATGTTCATATTACCTCGTAAAATGATGTTTTGAAATACGAAAGTCATTTTAGAATGCATTTTGTGTTGGTTTTATTTATTAACTTGTAATTTCACTTGATACATGTTGTTTGCGGTCGTTTTAGAACGTTTTTGACAGCCATTTTCTCAGGCTGTTTAACTGATCCATCAGACAAAACAAATGACAAACAATGGAAAAAATGACTGATGAACTAGTGAAAAATGTCACTGAATTAATAAGCGAAAAAAATCTGTAATTTTTTCATTTATTCTTCAGTTAAATTCTCTGAAGTGACTGTTGAATCAGTCAGATATTGTTGACTTATTGAAACAGTGGAATACTCACTGATTCACACTTATAGTGTACAACTCACAAAAAAACTATTTTGTCTCGTAGTTTAAATGAGAAACTCATATTGTAGTGCCATATGGCGGCGTTACAAAAGCTTAGGTAGAGCGCACTATGGATTCTAGCAGGGTGGGTTTGTTTTACAAACATGCTCTAGATCGCCCGGCTATATAAGAGGCCTGGAGGCCGGCGCTCCCCCCCCCCCCCCCCCCCGTCTTTACGGTCAACCTGACCACGAGACTTCTACGAGTATTGAGTGTGCGTGTGTGTGTGATCAAGGCTGAAGATGAGAGCACCTACCTACCCCTGGGCAGAGGGGTTCCGAGGCCAACTGAAGCAGAAGATAAAATGTGAGCATAATTCGCGTAGTGGTTGGGACCAGTCCTGGTCTCGAGACATCGTCCCCATTCCCCCTTTTGTAATAATTAATATTACTGGCAAGGACAGGGATTAGCTGCGTCGTGATTATCAGAGTTGCAATATTGTAATTGAGTCATAACGTAGTCTGCTATTCAGTAATAAGTATAAGTCTTGATAATTGTTAGAATTAATATCCTGTGAGCTATCGCCCTAGACACCCCTCGTCTTCAACTTAAGGTGAAGAGAGTAACTGTGAAGGAAGAAGAAAGTGTACTTTATAAACAGTAGGCAAGGAGTTGTTTCACTATGCTTGCTGTAGTTCATTCACAGTTATATGAAATCCTTCCTAAGTTATATACTTAGGTATTATTCCGCCTCATGCAAAAGAAGCTTAGACAATTACAAAACAGGCAACAACGCACGCACCGTATTCGTGTAAATAATTTCTTGCATGAGAACTATTTCTTACCAGATGTTACCAACGTACCTATTTTCTCACTATTTTTATTCATATTAATTATTAATGAAGTATAAACATTTATGCATAAAAATAATTATAATTCAATTTAACCAAAAATAAGTTTTTATTTATAACGAAAGTATAAAACGCTTGTGATACATGGCATACTTGTTTTTTTATTTACCTTGGAAAGCTCACAAGAGTGTTGCTCATCCAACATTAGTTATCAGATGGGCGCGTTAATGCCCGTGTAATTTATTGGCGGATTCGAGCGAGGTTGCGCTGTGGTAACAAAACATTCATGAGGATTCATTAGATTGCCGGCCGCACATAATCATTTTAAGTTTTTAATTTCTCGAGTCAAATGCCGGGGAGAACAGCTTCCGTCCTCATCCAGATAGTCTAGTCTGTGAAGATGTTTCCATGTCTAACGCTGCACTTGTGACGACATATTGACGCATATACAGCTATAAAAAATTGGGCTTTACTATTACAAATACAGAAGAAAGAGACCAAGGGCGATGGACGGAGTACTGCCGCAGAGTGGAGTAGAGAGATTTGGGCAGCTTTTAAAACCGGGGTCTTGAGAGCTGATAAAGGTGAAACGACGTGTGGAGCAGTGTCGGAATGCAGGGGAGGAAGAAGCGGGAGATGCCCGAGAAAACCCGCCGATAAGTGACATTGTCCGGCACGATTTCCACGTGCGTATGTTTGGGAGCGGCCCTGCCTGGGAATCGAGCCTGGTTTGCCTCTGTGGGAGGCGACCGCTCTAGCTGCTGTCCCACCGCGGCCCTACTACCGCGCGCGGAGGAGGAAGAACATAGACGAATGAGCATAGCATATGTGAATTCTAATACTATTTTGTTGGTGGGCATTCTTGTTTAATTAGCCGAAAATTTCTTAGTAGTCTAGAAATTATCAGTAGTTTACAGAAACATGGAATAAAATAGGGTTTAAGAAAGACAAAATTAGATAGATATAATAATAATAATGTTCAAAATTCATAAACGAACAGCTTTCATAACACTTATTTACTAAAGGCTGTTCATGACAGTGAATTTAACACCAGCAAAAAATTGTTGCCCATAATGTCATACTGTGCACCCTGGCATGCCAGTTAAGTTGACAACGGATAATTAAACATAGTTATAGTCGTAAGACTTGGCGTAGTGAGAGTGTAATGTATACATTTATGGTTACTGAAGTCATTATTTCTTGTTTCATACTGCTGTGGCCCTTCCAGAAGAGGGGAGGGAGGAGGTGTCGGAGGTGACCAGTGGTGGCTGCTGACTTTTGAAACTGGGAGGGCTGTGGCGATCCTAACTCATATCATTACCAATACCATTTTTTTAATAGGCACAGTGATAAATATATTGCGTACGACAAGATTAAGTAAGTGTAGCTTATGTAGCTAAATACAAAAAATAAGTGTGGTTGTTTGAAGAAAAATGTATCATCACCCGATTTGTAATTGTCAACATACTGTGGCCGCTGGTTCAGATCTAATCACTACCACATGTATGTATTTGTTTTAAGTTTGTTTAGGATATATGCCTTCCAACCAGTACCTACATGGTGTGGTACATTACACGAGACGACGAGAGATAACATAATAATACCAATTCTACCATACTAAAGATGTTAATAACTTAAATATACTAAAACAAATATTTTCAAAACCAAATAATAATTTACATCGCCTACAGTACATACAAAATTTATGTCAAATTTAAATTAGAGGATGAAAGTGGCATATCTGAATTAATATATTGGTAAAAAAAATCCATTTGTCAACTTGTACGCGCTATATAACAGACAATGTATATTCACCTTACCAAGCAATGAAAATTTTATGGTATCTTTTATATGTTGCGAACATGATTTATGTCTTTTAACTTTGTCTCCCAAATGTTCTAAATCTTTTACCCCATTGACAGTCCACGTAAGATTATTAGCTTTCATTAGCAAAAAAAAAAAATTAAACAAAACAACACATTTCCAACTTCACACCCGCATAGTCAGTCCGCGAAATTGTATGTACTTACGTCGAATTTTCTCGTATACGAACCATTTCCTACCTTGGCTTTATTGTCGAATTATATTTAACTGTGGCCTTGCTGGTCCCAGATTCTGTAGCTCTAGTTTATTCTCGTAACTGAAAATCTTTGTCGTAATAAGGTTTAAAATGTTCTCACTAAATTATATATTATTTACAAGTTTACACAACACGACATTAACAACAATTCAACCCTGATTCTGACCGATGCTCATAGCTCATCATTAAATAACAACAAACTTATTCAGAGTATTACACACTATATTTGAAGATCACGCGAGTTTGAACGATATCTATAAATAAAAAATATTCGAAATAAATACAAGCATGGTTAAGAAATGTGTTTAACAACTGCAAAAGAGTGGAGCGCGAAAGTGTGGTTACAAAACATGTAGCTCTGGTAGCTTTGTCAAGTTCCAGGAAACCATTTTTTTGTTTGAGCAGGGGTGCATCTAGCTCTCTCCGATATACAGCAAGCGATTGGCTGAAAAGGGCCGAGCCCCTGAAGTCTTCCCGTAGCACCACTAACATTTCCAAAAACATTTCTCTCGTGACAAGATTCCCGTCCATCTAAAAAACATTGTCTGCGAAATAACCTCCGTATTCGTACGCAGTATTATTTACAGAGTAGCAGATAAATAGAGGTATGCGTTCTGATATTTTATTAGGAGGGCTGCTACCCGCAGCCCTCCCTCAGCGGCCGCCACTAGAGGCGAACACAGCAATACACATACTAGCACGAATTTATACATTATTAACACATTCACTTTCCTATAGTTTTGACGGTTTCACTATGGGTGAGGTATGGATGAAGTGAGACGGACCATAACAGTGGTAATCGTACACGTGGCGGAAGGATACAAAAACGAAAAGTAAAGTAGATCCTGAGCACGGTTTTGAAAATAGGTCAATCAACTGCGGACAGCCCACATCAGTACGCGCACTCTGTAAATACGGTGACAGGTACCTACACTGTTAGAAAAATTGTCCGTAAAATTACGGAAAATAGCGGTTACAAATTATATAGACATCTGCATTAAAATTCGGTCTCTTCGTTTTTTCAATAACGCCCTCTACGTAAATTTGATATAATTCTCCGTGAATTCACTGAATGTGTCCACAAATTTGCAAGATTGTTGCTTTTTTTAATCTTCTCGGTATAAAAAAGGCTAATAAAAAAGATTTACTTTCGTTATGTGGGTGATTCACTGTGTATAAAATTACTATAAAAATAAAATGTGTTGTCTGGTGACGGGACTTGAACTCTGTAAGAATTCTGGCAATCCAATTACATTATTCACTCACCTACCATGAATTTACAGGAATTCGTGCTGTAAATACGGAATTTAAATGGAATAATGCTGCAGGTACCTCTTAGTTTCTAGTCATGTTACAGCGGGCGCGATTTTTTAAATTTCAGGTTTACAAACAGGGATATGAAAAATAGTTTTATTTTCTTAACGTATCTCATTGCATATAACTGGGAAATTTAAAAAATGTTCAAATATTTAGTCGTGTAGTGGGATTTGAACGCGAATCGAAATAGGAAATATTGACAATCAATAACTCGAAAGACTCGCCTCCCTCACATTTACACGAAGTATTTTGTAAATATGGGTTTAACATGGAAGTGACGAACACTCCTGCCTTGTTTCAAAGTCGTGTTAGAGCGCTTACTGTGTGTGCAGTTTGTAAAACGACGTTACGAATATATTGTTTTATTTCTGTTAGGTGCGTGTTCCACTGTGTATACAGAAGGTTTTCTCCTGTAGCGGAATTTAAACAAGAATCAACGAATTGCCACTCCGTGAGGGATTCGCTACTCACCTGCTACTATTTTGCATGAAGTAATATTGTGAAAATGGGAGTTTATACGTTACAGGTATCATCTGCATTGTTCGTGACTCAAAAGTGAAGTCATAAGAATACGAAAAACTTCTGTATTTTATATTTACAGAGCTCATTGGCGTTATTCGTCATCATGAAATGCCTCGCCGTAAAAGTTTCCGTGAATTTATGGAAATTTCGAACAGCGAGGTATTTCAGACGTCAGTTGTCCTATTTCTGGACGAGAACTCGGCGAGTGAACTAGTATTAAATATGAATACGTAACACATACAATCGTCCCCTATACACTGAGTGAATTGTAAGCTAGATCGTGCTACATAAACAAAACATTTGGGTTTTGCAGTATTGTAACTTGGATTAAGAGGCAAGCATTTATTATTGGGCTCTGCACGCCTGATTATTTCTAGTAAAACGAAACAGTTTTGATTTTTCCCAAACAATAAAAAATCAGTACCAACCTATTGTGTACGCATATATACACAATTCCAAAATTTTAACGAACTTGAATCGTTATTCATCGCACACGAGCGTGTACGAAAATGTACTTAGCGGTACGAAATGTCGACTCGGGATTAACTTAATGTGTTCTGCAAAACACGCAAAAAAACCATGCACGTGTATTTAATAAAATAAAAGTGTTAGATGCTACTTCAAATTCAATTCGAACCAAATGCTTGATTCCGATTGCTCCACCGAATCACGTGCACACAAGTGTCTGGCGTTGACCAATCGTCTTCAGTTTCTGTGTGTGTGTTTGTACACGTCAGTATACGCTACACCTCGTAGTATGTTCTGTGTCCACGCCATTATTAAGTATTCGACTCCCATGTCATTGTAGAACGGGGCATGGCACGAGTTATCGTCTGATGTTGGTCATAGTGTATATAGATTGTTCACGGTAAAGTGTGCACTTTTGAGGTTCTAGTTGCATTTTTCTTTCAGACATTTTTTATCCTTTAACCACATTTTAAATAACTATTGTCATATAAGTAATGAACACAGCGGAATGTTCCACCAAACTCGACGTTTACGTCTACAGCTGAAATCACAACAGTCCGACGAACACGACACGACAGGCAGGTCTGACGTCAGAGCTCAATCGAATTTCATATTAAATGGTATTCAATGTTCACAATACCCCGACGAAATCTGCCCGACAAGTATGTTTGTTGGCTGTTGGGAAACAATAAAACGGCATATTATGCTTATAATATTCAATATTACTTTTTAAAACTCACGATACGATGATAGATTATTTTTTTGAAAAATTTTGAATTTACAAAAGAGATAAAAAGTATTTAGAAACAATTCGGAACGTTATTTTTGCGGCAAATTAGTTTATTATTTACAACACAGTATGGAAATACGCACGAAATTTTGATTTCTAAGCTTGTATTTACATTTTTTGCGCGCTCCAACGAGTTCGACACGATGGAAAGTAGTAATAGAATCTATTTATTTTCTGGCTGTCGTGGCTGCTATTTTGTCCGACCAACGTCTCAGTGTCCTTACTTTCCATTGGCTGCTACTCTGATTTCGTCGTGTCGGGGTTGTCGTGACACGTTGGTCGGGGTATTGTGACTCCAGCTTTAGGCTAATGTAAAGTATATGTGTTGACTATTTTTCGGAATGAGATGACTTCCGAGAGAGAGAGCTTACTTTGCCGTGGATAGGCTATGGAAGTAAAGCGCGTACAGCACTTACATGACAATGTTCCGTGTTGGAGAAACGTTTATCAATTGTGGCAGCCTTATAATGACATTAAAGCAGTATGAGGTACTCACGTGTAGGATCTTTTCCTGGGAAGATGAGCATCCTCGATGTGTTGTAATTATATGAACATCCTGTGACGCCATAACTGGTTCCTCAAGGCATGGTCGTCGTTGCGGGCCTAATGTGCTGCGTAACCTGTAGAAGTGACCTATGGCAGTTATCATCAGCTGGACATCTCAAGGAAGCCAGACTTGCACACGAGGACCGTAGACTGCACTCTGCGAGGTTGCCAGCCTAGCCGGCTAATGGCCTCGACTCCCCACAGATCCTTACCGCGGTGCACACACACACACACACACACACACACTACTGCAGGCGTGTTTGGTCCTGCCGGAGGACTTGACTCAGGCGGGATGAATCCTTCTCCCAGCGGGGTCACCGAATCACACAGCCAAAAAGTAAACGAACTTACCAAAGTGCCATTGGTATTGAGTTCAATCTCAGTGAATAATTTTGTGATATATTCATTTAATGATCAATTTCACACGCCATGTTGAATGACTGGTTTTTAGTTTACTTCACTGCTTTAGCACAGGGCGCTACAACTTTATTTCTCTGGTAATATACAGCAAACCTAAATTCTGAACTCTTGCCTAGTCATTATGACATAATTAGTGCATCAATTTAAATTTATCAGTAGATTATTGTTATTTCGGAATTACAAGATTACATTTGAAGGTATTGTTGAAATGTAAATGCGTTATTTTAAGAAATATTCAGTAAATTTACCGAAAAGAAAGCCTTGTCACATAAATGAAAAATTCAACACGATGGGCGAGACAGAACCTTGACGTCTATAATTTATTAAATTAAATTGAAACGAAAGCACAGTATGAAATTAACTGTACAAACATTATGTATGATTTCGCAGACTAATGCAATGTGGGGCTGGGAATCGTGCAAGACGATGTGGCTAGTCGGCGGGTTTTCTCGGGGATCTTCCGTTTCGGGGCTGCTCCATACTTACCTCGCTTCACCCTCATCGGCTCTCAAGACCTGTTAACAACCGCCCAAATCTCTTCACTCCACTACACTAATGCAATCTTAATATTATTAATGTGCACATTAAAAGGATAACAGCAAATATTATTTTAATATCATCCTCACACATAATTTATACTTACTTAACAGTAGGTACCTATATTTTTGATTGTGGTATTCTGAATATTTGTGTGGAAAATGTAGCTCTGTTACAAGTGTAATAAATATTTCTCGCAATTCTTTAATAGCTGTTTTTTTTCTTCGGGTTACCATGACACCACACTCACTGTATGTACCATTCCTGATAATTACTTCTCTGTTAATTACAAGTTTATCTAACTGATAGAGATAAAGGCTGTTCACGATAAAATTAGCACTTTTGAATTGAACATTAGAATAAAGTCACTGTCCCTACCTGCACATATTTTAATGGACGAACCGAGTGACATTCGCCCAGTAAAGTTGGTAACGACGGATGGAATGTAGTTCCATATCTTAACGTCGAATAAAAAGTGTTAGGTAGCCATGGTGAAAACTTAAAATTATTTCTTTCGCTTTCTGTTTTTTTAATGCATCGAAGTGTAAACATGATAAGATTTGTAAAGTATTAAATTTCTTAATAATTTCACAGTTTCATTTGACTGACGCCTGAATAAAGTTTCGAGGTGCACGTCAATGATATTTTTACATAAGGCGGAAGAATACACAACGCGTGTACAAGTAGATCTTAAGCAGGACTTTCAAAAGTGCTCATTTTACCGTGAACAGCCTATACCAGTGAAGAAGTACTTTCTGAAATGAATTAGACTACTCGCTACTCCACTGAGAGACCGAAACAAACATGCATATACACAGTTAGTTCCATTATTTCCTACGAGGGTGACACAAGTATAGAGACTGTCACAGTAAAGTGAGCCCTTTTGAAAACCCTGCTCAAGAGTTCCTGTTACACACATTCCGTATACTTCCGACATATGTAAAATTATCGTTCCCGTGGACCTGCTCACTTTATTAATGCATTGGGCAAGTAGAACTGTGAAATTATTAGGAAAGTAAATATTTTACCATTTTGTTAATTCATACACTTATGTGCATTAAAAGTACAGAGATTAAAACATATAATTCTAACATTGTCGAATGTTATCCCAAAACTTTAAATTCAGCGTACAGATAGAGATCTACTTTCTCTTGGACGTCAGACTGGGAGAAATCGAACAAAATATTTGTTTGTATAGAGCCAAATATATATTTATTTGCCCTAACAAAATATATTGTTGAGTAAACAAAATTTGGAAACAACAAAATTACTTTTGTTCGTCTAACAAAATATATGTTTGAATAAACAAAACCTCTGTCTTGGGCCAAAAAAAAATTAGACTGTCGACTAAATATTTTGTTGAATAAACTGCATATATTTGTTTGGCAACTCTTTTGACTGCCTTCGTTCGAAAATACAGCTCGAGAGTTTGTTTGTATTGTTTGTGACAGTTAGGATAGTAACCGTGTTTGTTAGAGCATCTATTGTTGCTTAACAATCGTATAAACACATTAATAAAACAACACAACAAGAAACTGACAAGTAAAGCTGTAAAATTTGAAATATTTGTTTGCACATGTTGCCTAATATTTGCAGTAGATCTATATAAAAGCTATCCTACCTAAACAGTTGCCACTCTAACTGAAATTACTAAGGCGTAGCGCTCGGACGCAGGTGATGTAGGTTCAAAATTAGGTCGAAATTCTAAGTTTTTTTTTCATGTGGTTGCCCAAACTGTTCGATATACGTGTAGCCAAACAAACCTTTAGTAGCACCAACCAAATCTTACAGTTTGGGCAACCAAATGAAAACAAAAAAATAATTCGGTTTCAGAAACAAAATATTTCATTGCCCCTTTACAAGCAAATAATTTGGTTGCACCAAACAAATCTTGTTTGACTCAACAAAACCTTTACCTCAGTGTACCAAGTTTAGAGGGCGCCAGCATGTCGGGCAGTTAGCGCGCCCGTATGCAGGCAGAGACAGGTACATTTTTAAAAGGTTGATTTCAAAAGTGCTCATTTTATCGTGGACAACCTGTACCAGAGAGACACAAGTGTAGCTGAGCAGTGTGATGGTTCGACAGAACACGTATACATAGGTTATGTTTAGAACATGCAAATCAGCTACAGAAATATTCGGAACTGTAATATTTATTAATTTCACATGTTATTTTGATTTGAATATTAATTTTCACACGTTTCTTATATGCAATTGTAACACATGGAAATAACGTAATTTATGATTTATGTAAACCACCAATCCAGGTAATTTCAGAATTCTATGGTATTTTTCACGCCTTATTTTGATAACTCGTATATTATTATTATTTTAATATCTTAGTATTATGTTTACATGTTTATTTTTGTTCTGAGAAATTATTTTATGATTTTTAAAGCTTGATTATTCATTTCCTATTATTATTTGAAAGATATTTAATTTTTGGTTTATTTCCTTTTATGAGGTATAACCAGAAGTAGATCGTCACTAGTTAGTTGGTAGTGCTTCTGGGAGGGACCTTTAACATAGATGGATGATTTGAGATATGACTGGGATTATTATCGAGAGAATCCCCAGCACCAGCCTAAGTACAGTGTCAGACATATGTCCCAGAAGTAGTGTTCAGGTTGCTGCATCAACCTATTTAAGAAGAGGGTTGTTGGCAGGCGTCTAGTTGTTTTCATGAGTGAGTTTAGCAGAGACGATGAGGACACTGATCCCTAGACGCCAGACACCATGGCTGCTATGTTAGCGCCGCAGCAATATCCAGGTGACGCTATGTGTATTGTGAGTTTGAATGCAGAGATATACGAGTAATTCCACTGGCATTTGAATTCTACACAGTTTTAATTTTAAGAAGAGAGTTTTATTTTGGAACTTGGCATTTTTATGATCTATACAGTATGTTATACCTGTAGTCTCGCTCTACCTAGTGAGCCAGTACACCAGAGCATATTAACATTAATATAACTGAACTCAGTTTGATTTCTTTCGACCAGGAATCTACGATTAGGTTGAAAGTGAGGTGGAATTTTCTGGAGTTTTAAACCAAGTAACATTTTTCAAGTGAGGTTTGGATTGTGAGTTTTAACTGCAACTACATATTTGGGAGCTTAATCAGTTTCTCTGAACAGATAGGAATTGAGGAGAGCTACTTCCGGTTAAGAACTATTTTCTTTCGATTTTTATTTAAACTCAGTTATTTAATTTTAAAGCAGCATAAAGATAAAAATTTTATTTCAATGTCTAAAATTTGAATTTCCTTAATTGATTTAACGATATTCTTTGTTAGGATGTTAGTACTTCATTTTTGGTAATCACACCTTTTTTTTTTTATTAAAGGAATTTTACCTACACACAAATTTGAAGTTTACTAAATATTTCACAGTTGATTTTAGATATTTTTTGAGTTTAACAATAGTTTTGGTCTGGTTTTAATTATTTTCCATTTCAGTAGTAAATTATTTTTCAAGGTTTTACATGTTTTATTTTCATGCGGTGCTGTTAATATATGCATGAGTGCTATGTGCATGTCATTTTCAGTGTTCCGGAGATTCTCAGTTTCCTATGGTAATCAAAGTGTTGCAAAAGGGTAAAAGGTGTATTTTTCTATGTGTAAGTATACGCTTGAACACCTATCCACTCACATACATCCATCCTTTACTTGTGGCGCTCACATCCATATGCAAATACTTCAGACATTCAAATCAATCTACAATTCTTCACAGCAGCTGCTCTGTAACATAACCGAATGTTTGTTTCAGAAGTTTCTCTAACATTACGGAAAAAATAATTTTAAGCATACGTAAAAATTGGAAACCATATGTTTTGGTTTTTTTATTCAAATGTTTGGAGTATCTCATGGTACCTCATTAACTGATACAGCTGATGTTTACATTCTTTGAGGCTCTCTGTGTGAAGATAGAATTATTTACTTAACCACAGTCAGCACTTCTCGTAATTAGCAGACCTGCATACAACAAAATTGACGGATACAATGATGTAATAAACAATCTTAATAAGTTCCAAAATATATTTTCAGCAGTATTCTCATTACCTGTAGTAAAATGTTATACAGGTAGCTATAAGAATGTTAACTTTGCACTATTTATATATTTTTTGTCTGTGTTTGATCGAACAATACTTTGATATTTTATTTCGCATATATATTTTGAGGCTTTCCAGGAGGTGGTCATCATAATAGTTACAGTTTATTAAAATTTGTTTATGTAAAATAACTCAGACTTAGATTTTCATATTATTATATATGTCAAATTATTTAGTGAAATTGTTACATAGTTTTGTAAAGGTATTTCAATAACGTTTCTGAAAGAAAAATACTTCTATTTAATGTTAGTGTTAAATAACCAAGGAATAATGATACCCATGTAGTTTAGCTTTTGTCTGAATGTAACAATTTAAAAGAAAAGATAGTTTGTTGAAAGTTTAATATTCATATTCTAGAATGATTGCTAGTCCAAGAAACATATAATATGGAGTACTTGAAATTTTGTGCTTCTAATATATGTGAATATTTGATGTAAAGCGACGCCAAGGATTCTTTTATACCGTATGTCTACGAAAGGACACTCTCATCACCAGAATGTGTTAAAAGGAGTTTTTCGTGGAAGGAGTTCTGTTAATTCCTGAAATTTGAGTCCCTCGAATTTGTCGGAAGTTTCTTACATTGCATGTGTCTCAAGTAAGTCTCGTCTCTTTACTAAGCCAATTTAACTATTTAACTATATTTCCAAGTTGTGACTTTTGGGGAAAAAAAATCAATGAATTAAATATATTACTAAGAAATTAATCTTGATAAAATTTTAAACTTAAAATAATAATAATAAACAGAAAGAAAAGTTTGAATTTCAGTCGTTTAAGTCTAAAACGACAATGGTAAAACTTATTTTGAAAATCTTGTGTTTTGATAATTCCACCCAGAAGGCCGAAATATAAAGATTAAATATCTCAAACAAAGCTAGCCACAGAGGCAAATAACGTAATACGATTCAACAATGTTAAAATTCACTCCAGTATCCAACAATATTAATTTCCTCATAACTTCGTGCTCCTCGTATCATGAGTATTTAGGGGCTAATACTATTGTTTGTCGTCGTGTAATAATTATGATTTCTCCACAATTCAGATAAAACTGACAGTAGGAGCTAGTATTGTTTCATGATTAATGTTGTTATTGTGTGTGTAACATGTTGTGTTGCTATAGTGTGTGTAATATGTTGTGTTGTTATAGTGTGTGTAATATGTTGTGTTGCTATAGTATGTGTAATATGTTGTGTTGTTATAGTGTGTGTAATATGTTGTGTTGCTATAGTGTGTGTAACATGTTGTGTTGCTATAGTGTGTGTAACATGTTGTGTTGTTATAGTGTGTGTAACATGTTGTGTTGTTATAGTGTGTGTAACATGTTGTGTTGCTATAGTGTGTGTAATATGTTGTGTTGTTATAGTGTGTGTAATATGTTGTGTTGTTTGAATAGTTATCTTCCTTGTTATCTTTTATTAAAAGTTGTAAATAATTTCATTAATATTTTAGTTGATGTGTTCTAGTCTTAATTGTGTCTTCTTGTTGTGTTTCCTGTTGAAAATATGTTCCACTGATAATCAATTGCTTGATGGTAGAGTGTACATTTATTTTATAAAACAGTATTTGTTCATACCAGGATCAAGTTAAACCAGACATTTATTAAGTAGTGATTGAACGAATAGTTGAGGTACTTTTAATTATATTCCAGTTTTGAAAGAATTCTGACTAGAAAAGGTTTACAACCCTGAGGTCAACTACCTTTCTTGCGAATACACTCTCGTTCTTGATCATATCTTTCTGCTAGAAAGCATAAGGTGCAACCTTACATGAATTATTAATAGTCAGGCGTTTGTGGTTAGACTATTTTCAAAACGTCAAACTTAAAAATACGTTTTTTTAGAATTACGATATTCACAACTTTTCTACACTGATTGAAATTATGATAGATTATGCCAAGGAGTCAATAGTGAATAATTGGAATAATTCCAATACACTGCGCTTATAATTCATCTAGAACTGAGAAAATAAATTTCAGTTGTCACTACCACTACAAACTCGGCGAAAGAAATGTGGCACAACAAGTCAGATCAATTTGTCGGTCGCCATTTGGTTGCAAGGTTCATAAACATAGACTGTCAAGAAGAAAGAACAGCAGCTTATAAAAAGCGTGGAAACGTATATTTTAAGATGATACATTTTGCTCTAAAATAGTTAAAGAATGTAATACGAAAATAAGATGTGTTGATAGTAACTTGGCTCCTTATATTTCCCCTTTCTCCCCGACACATCGCAGGTGAACAGAAGACTTGAGAATACATCAATGAAACAGCCTCTGTCGTGGTGAACTCCAGTCAGACAAGAAAATAAAATCAGGACTAGCCTGATGATAAGTTATTTGCCATCAGGCAGCCCAGCCAATACGTAGCGCCAAATGCTCCGCGGAATTATTTCTGCTCAACTTAAACATCTACTTCTTGCGTGCAATATTTCAGATTTACTTTGGCCATTGGCTGCGAGTGTCTGTCAGAAAATATTTTCTGTTCGATTGGGCTAATCAGAATAAAGGCACCCTGACACTGAACGTCTGTGATTGGTTAGGAGTGCAGGTTAAAACCACCCACCCACGGTATTGGTTCTCAATTAGCGTGTAAAACAGAAAAAAAAAAGTAAATAAACAAGTGTAGGTCACAAACAAACCTGTAAATCTATCGCATTATACAATGATTGTTTCAAATGCTGTTAAATTAGGCGTATCATTGTTACATTTAATTGCACTTCTTTTTAATAAAAACAATTATGAAAAAACTATTTTCAATTAATTTTCAGCACGTTCAAATAGTAATACCGGTATGGAAGCTCTAATAAAATGTGACGACATTTTTATAAATTAATTGAAATCAACAAAATTTCTGGGCTTACATACAGACACTAATTTAAACTGGAAAAATCACATACGTGGTATATCAAAAAATTAACTGCAGCAACCTTCTCATTCAGGTATATGTCCTCACTAATATCCAAAATTACCTTTATATATATATATATATATATATATATATATAGCATACTTTCATTCAAATACGGCGCATGGAATCCGATATTGGGGACATTCCGTAAATAATAATAAAAAATTCCTATTACAGAAAAATCAATCTGAAGATATTGTTTAAAAATAAACATTAATCTTGTAGACCACTTTTTAAGAAATTAAAAATACTTCTCATGTCCCAGTATATTTATGAGGTATTAGTATGTAGCTGACCACAATGATAAATTTAAACTTAACTCAGAATATGTTACATAATTACAATACAAGGTTTATAAACAACATTCATGAATCGCCATCCTCATGTTCAAGTTTTAAAAAAGGAATATCGTAGTCAGCTATCAAATTATTTAGTGCATTACCAAAAGAATTTGAAAACCTCTGTCTTAATGATATCGATTCTATTAGGAGAAAGTAGCAAGCATTCTTATATAATCACACCTTCTATTCAATTGATGAATATTTCGATTCTGTAAAATTGTGAACGGAGATTTATTCCATTACATATATACGTTTTAATATATGTGTTGGCCTGTATTGTATATGTTATGTCACTAAAATATGTTTCGTCTGTAATACTATATGTTTGTACTGTCACTAATTTAATTATGTATATTAGATGTAATGTATATGTATTATATGTAATGGATGTGTATTACCTGAATGTATTGGTATTGTTTATAATGTTTGTGTATTGTTTGTAATGTATCTATGTACAACTTAACACATGCTCCATATCCCGAGCACAGGGATCCAATGGAGTGCAGTAAGATTGTAAAAATAAAATCAATTTAATGAAATTTGCTGTCTTGATTCCTTTATTTAATGATAGTAGTAAAGTTTTTCGATAAGCCTAAAGAAAATATTTCATGACGTACTGAATCGATTTTGCCACACACGTTAATAATGCAAATTGGCCTTTGACGTGTGTAAAAAGTGAATAACATATTTGACTTTTGTACATAACTATTATTACAATTATAATTCCAGGGATAATTATTATATTAAAGATAATACATTGTGCATCCGTGTGCAGAAGATAAATATAATTTCTCAATTTTTAGTGCTTTTTGAAAACTTATTTGTCAGTCAGTACCCATATATTTTTTATATTACATTTTCGACTTTGTGGATTAGTACCCTTCTTTGCTGAGAACGTACTTATTTATTGGACAGATGGAAAATATACACGTTGTTATGAACAATGGTCGGTGACGTATTTCTAAACTCTCATCTCACATGACCTAATGAAAATTATCAGCAGGCATCATGTTATAAGTAAAGTTAATCGCAGTTGAGGCAGGCTGACTACTGTCATATGCTGCCAAGTGAGAGCTGTCTCACCTTGCCGGAGAAGGTACGGCGTGGAGTGCCCGCAGACGATCGTAGGGATAGAAGGTGTGACTTATAGCCTGTCACACCCTTCACCCAACAATACTCTCTGCCTCTCTCTCTCTCTCTCACACACACACACTATACATATATATATCTCTCTTGTGTCTGGTAAGTCAGGGAACTCTGGGAGCGTGCAAAGGCAAAGGCAGTATCAGCTACTATCTAGTGAGTGTTTTTTGAACTACGCTCGAAGACCTGAGTCCAGAGAAATAAAAGAGCACAGACTTAAGATCCCCGTGTTTGTAGCTTGTGATATCTATCATGGCTGTGTCATAGTGGTTTCAGTGACCAACTTATATAAATTATCTTAACTACGACATAAAACGCGCATAGCTATCTATAGCCTTATCGGTAAACGTTTAAGTTACCTTGAACAAATATTAACCATTTTAAAATTTGAAACGAAACTCAGTAAGTGAGTGAGTGAGTGAAAATATTTGGACGGCTCTTAACAGTGATATCTTGAGATCCGATGAGGGCGATTGAATTGAATATGGAGTGGCACTGGAATGAAGGGGCGGGGAAACGGGAGATCCCCGAGAAAACCAGCCGGCCAACGGCATCGTCCGGCACGATTCCAACTTACAAAAATCCGGTGACCCGGCCAGGGATTGAAATAGGTTTGCCTTGGCGGGAGGCGAGCGTGCAAACCGCTCAGCCACCGCGGCCACTACAAACTCAGTAAGTGAGCAGTTTATAAAATCAGTGCATCCTTCACAACAACCACGTCACGTTTTATCCTCGAAATATACACGTAAAAGCGTTAAACATATATATATATATCTCTGCTAGAAACTGTAATGTTTTTTATAATTATAATGAGTATCTCCGTATAAAATAAGAGTCCTCCAATTACAAGTTATTAATGTAGTAGCATTATTATGTACAAAATTACAAGCATTTTTTAAGCAATGAATTTTTCAAACGTAAAAATTGAAGACGTAAATTATGACCGTATTATCGTGTCAACATGACTGCAAAACAAGTTACAGCGTAGTGTTTGAATTTATGTATATCCCAAATTACAGACTATGAAATGAAATAACGATCTTGAGTGTCGCTGTTATTACACCTCTGATAGGGCGGTCGGTGGAAGCGAGATGAGTCCTGCTTTATGAAAAGTTTTCTTGCTCATTGCAACAACCAGGATATTTTTCAAGATTCTCTTCGTTAGGAAAATACTTCAAAGCTTTTAGTCGTTTAAGTATGTAAAACACACAACATAAATATGCGCGATATGTGAAAAATCTAGTCTTCAATCCTCTTGTCTTAAGTGCAAGTATGAAGTGGGAAAGGATTCTTGTGCATCGGGCCTAAGAATTTGTCTGGCTCCAGCTGTACCTCATAGCTTCCAATCGGCCAATCATAGCACCTCTCTTTATACGTACACTGCACTGATAGAAATTTGGTCTGCTAAATGGAAATATTCCTTAGTCACTCTATTAGAACACAGACTTTTACTTTATTTTACATGTAACACTTACCCTTTTTCCGATGGTAAGAGTTAGGAGCCAATATTGCACCCAAGCTTAAAAAAAAAAAAAACACGACAGAAATTGGGGGGCGGGGGTCATTTTACTGTTATTACTATTTTGGCGTTATAATAAGACAAAAAATACTATTCAAATAAAACAAAATTTTAAGTAAGCGCGATAATTTTGTAAATAAAATATTTTCTCTTCTGACTGAAGTAAGTTTATTTGTAATTTTTTTCAGTATCTAAAAATAGCACGGAACAATAACAATTAATAGCAGTTTTCGGTGATTTGAGAGTCAGACTTTTCTTAGCAAAATCAATTTTGAATATTTGCTGTTCAGCGTCATTGTGTCTATCTCTTAGCTGTTCAGCGTCATTGTGTCTATCGCTTAGCTGTTCAGCGTCATTGTGTCTTATCGCTTAGCTGTTCAGCGTCAGTGTGTCTATCGCTTAGCTGTTCAGCGTCATTGTGTCTATCGCTTAGCTGTTCAGCGTCATTGTGTCTTATCGCTTAGCTGTTCAGCGTCATTGTTTCTATCTCTTAGCTGTTCAGCGTCATTGTGTCTATTTCTTAGCTGTTCAGCGTCACTGTGTATATCTCTTAGATGTTATGCATCTTACATTTATATTCGATACAGAATATTTGCTGTTCAGCGTCATTGTGTCTATCGCTTAGCTGTTCAGCGTCATTGTGTCTATCTCTTAGCTGTTAAGCGTCATTGTGTCTATCGCCTAGCTGTTCAGCGTCATTGTGTCTATCGCCTAGCTGTTCAGCGTCATTGTGTCTATCGCTTAGCTGTTCAGCGTCATTGTGTCTATCGCTTAGCTGTTCAGCGTCATTGTGTCTATCTCTTAGCTGTTCTGCGTCATTGTGTCTATCTCTTAGATGTTATGAATCTTACATTGATATTCGATACAGAATCTTTGCTGTTCAGCGTCATTGTGTCTATCTCTTAGCTGTTCAGCGTCATTGTGTCTATCGCCTAGCTGTTCAGCGTCATTGTGTCTATCGCTTAGCTGTTCAAAGTCATTGTGTCTATCTCTTAGCTGTTCAGCGTCATTGTGTCTATTTCTTAGCTGTTCAGCGTCATTGTGTCTATTTCTTAGCTGTTCAGCGTCACTGTGTATATCTCTTAGATGTTATGCATCTTACATTTATATTCGATACAGAATATTTGCTGTTCAGCGTCATTGTGTCTATCGCTTAGCTGTTCAGCGTCATTGTGTCTATCGCTTAGCTGTTCAGCGTCATTGTGTCTATCGCTTAGATGTTCAGCTCATTGTGTCTATCTCTTAGATGTTATGCATCTTACATTTATATTCGATACAGAATATTTGCTGTTCAGCGTCATTGTGTCTATCGCTTAGCTGTTCAGCGTCATTGTGTCTATCGCTTAGCTGTTCAGCGTCATTGTGTCTATCGCTTAGCTGTTCAGCGTCATTGTGTCTATCACTTAGCTGTTCAGCGTCATTGTGTCTATCGCTTAGCTGTTCAGCGTCAATGTGTCTATCGCTTAGCTGTTCAGCGTCATTGTGTCTATCGCTTAGCTGTTCAGGGTCATTGTGTCTATCGCTTAGATGTTCAGCGTCATTGTGTCTATCTCTTAGATGTTATGCATCTTACATTTATATTCGATACAGAATATTTGCTGTTCAGCGTCATTGTGTCTATCTCTTAGCTGTTCAGCGTCATTGTGTCTATCGCCTAGCTGTTCAGCGTCATTGTGTCTATCGCTTAGCTGTTCAAAGTCATTGTGTCTATCTCTTAGCTGTTCAGCGTCATTGTGTCTATTTCTTAGCTGTTCAGCGTCATTGTGTCTATTTCTTAGCTGTTCAGCGTCACTGTGTATATCTCTTAGATGTTATGCATCTTACATTTATATTCGATACAGAATATTTGCTGTTCAGCGTCATTGTGTCTATCGCTTAGCTGTTCAGCGTCATTGTGTCTATCGCTTAGCTGTTCAGCGTCATGTGTCTATTTTAGCTGTTCAGCGTCACTGTGTATATCTCTTAGATGTTATGCATCTTACATTTATATTCGATACAGAATATTTGCTGTTCAGCGTCATTGTGTCTATCGCTTAGCTGTTCAGAGTCATTGTGTCTATCGCTTAGCTGTTCAGCGTCATTGTGTCTATCGCTTAGATGTTCAGCGTCATTGTGTCTATCTCTTAGATGTTATGCATCTTACATTTATATTCGATACAGAATATTTGCTGTTCATCGTCATTGTGTCTATCGCTTAGCTGTTCAGCGTCATTGTGTCTATCGCTTAGCTGTTCAGCGTCATTGTGTCTATCGCTTAGCTGTTCAGCGTCATTGTGTCTATCGCTTAGATGTTCAGCGTCATTGTGTCTATCTCTTAGATGTTATGCATCTTACATTTATATTCGATACAGAATATTTGCTGTTCATCGTCATTGTGTCTATCGCTTAGCTGTTCAGCGTCATTGTGTCTATCGCTTAGCTGTTCAGCGTCATTGTGTCTATCGCTTAGCTGTTCAGCGTCATTGTGTCTATCACTTAGCTGTTCAGCGTCATTGTGTCTATCGCTTAGCTGTTCAGCGTCAATGTGTCTATCGCTTAGCTGTTCAGCGTCATTGTGTCTATCGCTTAGCTGTTCAGCGTCATTGTGTCTATCTATTAGATGTTATGCATCTTACATTTATATACGATAGAGAATATTTGCTGTTCAGCGTCATTGTGTCTATCGCTTAGCTGTTCAGCGTCATTGTGTCTATTTCTTAGCTGTTCAGCGTCATTGTGTCTATCGCTTAGCTGTTCAGCGTCATTGTGTCTCTCTCTTAGATTTATGCATCTTACATTTATATTCGATAGAGAATAATTGCTGTTCAGCGTCATTGTGTCTATCGCTTAGCTGTTCAGCGTCATTGTGTCTATCGCTTAGCTGTTCAGCGTCATTGTGTCTATCGCTTAGCTGTTCAGCGTCATTGTGTCTATCTCTTAGATGTTATGCATCTTACATTTATATTCGATACAGAATATTTGCTGTTCAGCGTCATTGTGTCTATCTCTTAGCTGTTCAGCGTCATTGTGTCTATCGCTTAGCTGTTCAGCGTCATTGTGTCTATCGCTTAGATGTTCAGCGTCATTGTGTCTATCTCTTAGATGTTATGCATCTTACATTTATATTCGATACAGAATATTTGCTGTTCAGCGTCATTGTGTCTATCGCTTAGCTGTTCAGCGTCATTGTGTCTATCGCTTAGCTGTTCAGCGTCATTGTGTCTATCGCTTAGATGTTCAGCGTCATTGTGTCTATCGCTTAGCTGTTCAGCGTCATTGTGTCTATCGCTTAGCTGTTCAGCGTCATTGTGTCTATCTCTTAGCTGTTCAGCGTCATTGTGTCTATCTCTTAGATGTTATGCATCTTACATTTATATTCGAAACAGAATATTTGCTGTTCAGCGTCATTGTGTCTTATCGCTTAGCTGTTCAGCGTAATTGTGTCTTATCGCTTAGCTGTTTAGCGTCATTGTGTCTATCGCTTAGCGGTTAAGCGTCATTGTGTCTATCACTTAG
This sequence comes from Dryococelus australis, assembly GCA_029891345.1. Classification (NCBI taxonomy): domain Eukaryota; kingdom Metazoa; phylum Arthropoda; class Insecta; order Phasmatodea; family Phasmatidae; genus Dryococelus; species Dryococelus australis. The sequence continues at coordinate 2,669,605 of CM056997.1, forward strand.
CTGTTCAGCGTCATTGTGTCTATCGATTTGCTGTTCAGCGTCATTGTGTCTATCGCTTAGCTTTTCAGCGTCATTGTGTCTATCGCTTAGCTGTTCAGCGTCATTGTGTCTATCTCTTAGATGTTATGCATCTTACATTTATATTCGAAACAGAATATTTGCTGTTCAGCGTCATTGTGTCTATTTCTTAGCTGTTCAGCGTCATTGTGTCTATCGCTTAGTAGTTATGCATCTTACATTTATATTCGATAGAGAATATTTGCTGTTCAGCGTCATTGTGTCTATCGCTTAGCTGTTCAGCGTCATTGTGTCTATTTCTTAGCTGTTAAGCGTCATTGTGTCTATCTCTTAGCTGTTCAGCGTCATTGTGTCTATCTCTTAGATGTTATGCATCTTACATTTATATTCGATTGAGAATATTTGCTGTTCAGCGTCATTGTGTCTATCGCTTAGCTGTTCAGCGTCATTGTGTCTATTTCTTATCTGTTCAGCGTCATTGTGTCTATCTCTTAGCTGTTCAGCGTCATTGTGTCTATCTCTTAGATGTTATGCATCTTACATTTATATTGGATACAGAATATTTGCTGTTCAGCGTCATTGTGTCTATCGCTTAGCTGTTCAGCGTCATTGTGTCTATCTCTTAGATGTTATGCATCTTACATTTATATTTGATACAGTATATTTTTTTGCTCGATAAAATATCATTACTAGTCCGAATGAATTGGGAAAGTATCATTTTTAAAAGGTAGTTGTTCATTTGTTATTAAAAACTTACAAATTGGAACATGCTTACTCAAGAGAGATATTTCAATTTTCTAATTATTTATAAAAATATTAATATTAAGAGCGAAAAATTTTACACAAAAGGTTATATATATATACACACACACTAATTTAAACTTGAAATACATGCAACTGCCACTTCTGTAATTATCATATACAATAGGATCTAATGAGATTAACTTAATTCGTTCATTACCTCTTAGTAGGCTTAAAGTAAACAATGAAATTAGAGCAGGCGAATTCAGGTCGTTAAGAGACACAAATGCTGAAAAGTACACTTTCGTCCTTGAACGTATATTTGTTAAGTCATCTTTCATTCTTCATTCTATCACGATTCTGGTGGTTTGTTGCTTTTTACGAGGTAAAGTTTCAAATATACGCCAGACACGCATTTTTTCTTTTTAAGATGGCTCTAGTCAATTCATTACGTATATTTATAAGAAGAAACATTTAATTTATTGTTCATTCCTCAGTGAATCTCGGCGAATAAAACGAAACGAATACCAATATTTTTAATTTGTGCACGTTTTGCTGACGATTTTTAAACCAATAAAATGTTCTTTTATTGGTTTTAAATGTGATGAAGGTAGGAAAGCCATCTTGTAACTGACGAGCATCACGACCATCGTGTTTTCCAGCCATGAAAACGTTTCTCGCTCTACTAATAACAAATTTGCTTGGAATACAGGAAATGCAGGGAATGTGTTATGCACCAGGTTAAGAAATATGTAGACGACTGCATGTAGATTTTTGGACATTAGCCATCGCTATGTAGATGTCTCTAATGGAAAAACAGGACTGAGCACGAAAAAAAAACAACCTAAATAAGACAAGTAACCTATGGACATATATTCATTTTTTCGTCCATAGGTAACTTGTAACATTTTAGTATTTTTTCCTTGCTAGTCCTCGTTTTCCATGACAGACATCTGCATCACACTGGGTAGTGTCCAAAAATGTCCTGCTAGTCATACACCCCAATTGCACTATTCATTGAAATTGGTAGGCGGTAGGAAATAAATAAAAATAATCGAATTAAAGAAAATGTTTTAATGGCGTTTAAAAATTTAAGCTGTCACGTAAATATGCTCATATTAATTTCCAGCCAATACAAAAATTGCTTCAGCGGTCGATAGTGTATGACTGACGTTATAATATGCGTTGAATTCTCGACCGCCGTGTGAATGTAGGATGTTGTAAACCGCTGGACGATAATGGCTGTTCTACAACTGGAGCCTCTGTAACTCAAAACACAGAGTATACCTCCACCTGTGTCACACAGCTTATGAGGGAAATGTCTTACAACCTACGTATGCTCTAAATGAATATCCTCGAAAACCTGCGGCTGCAGGTTCATTGCGAACAGGAAAATAAATTACACTGCATTTTAACAAAAATATATAAAACTGCTGAAAAATCTGTCGCTACCGGAAATTATTTAATGTAAAATATTAATGTTTCTTTAATTTTTTTTTTTTTTTTTTAGTTATTTTGCATTAAATTTTTTGACGCGTTAAGTATTGTTGTTTTTCTTAATGGAGTATCGTTAATCGGCACGTAGAAATGAACGAAACTGACAGACTTGGGTGATACCAAAAACCTTTTCTTTCATAAGAATATCCTGTATATTGGCAAGAGTGATAAACGAATGATCTGGCATTCGGGAAGACCCGTGTTCGATTCCTGTCCCGGCCACCCTGACTGCTGTTTTTCCAAAGTTTCCCGAAATCACTCCAGGAGCCTACTAGGGTTATTCCTTAGTGTACATTCCTTCGACAGCCATACTTCTGCGAGGAACTTGCTCCGTTTTACACACAGAGCATATGACATATGATATAGTTATGAAAAGTATCGAGGCGTCCAACATACTTCCTCCTTGCTCTGGTGCGACCATACATACTCTCATACAGAAGGACTTCGCACTTGTCTAGTTACTTAAGTGATTAAGTAACCCACTTGAGAAATCAATGTTCACTTTGTGAACGTTAAAAATAATTATGCACAAGATACAATGTACTACAATCAGAATTTTCAGATCTGTATCCAGTTACATATTGTGCATAGGTACACTCAATGATCTATAACATATTTTTTCTTAACAAATTTGCAGCCGAAATTTATCGCTCTAAATAATTATATATGCAAATAAATATGTTAGTAATATTGAACGTATTTTCATTTGTTAACTACTATTTTCCTGAAAACTATTTGTGGTGCAATTACATTTAAATTCATTCATAAGTATGGTAATATTATGTGTGTTGTATTTGTAGCGGTGGTCATATACAAAACTTACGTTACATCTTGAGCATCAGCAGTAACAGGGTATAGTCCATTCACGGTTTCTTCAGCCTTATTGAATCAAACCTTTGAAAAATCTCCCCGATGTATTTAGTTATTTCCAAAATACGCCTTGTATCACAAGCGTTTTATATTTGTCATCATAAAAGTTGGCTTTTTTCCTGTAAAATTTAAATACTATTCATATTTTATCTATAAATTATAATGATTTATTTATAAATAATTTGAATAAAAAACCGGGAGAGAATAGGTATGTTGGTAGTGTCTGGTGAGAAATAGTCCTTAATACAAAATACTGTCACACTTAGTGTGTACGAATGTGGTACGTTGTCCCTCTGGTGTAGTTATCCAGGCTTAGTTAAGCTTAGTTTGCAAGAGGTGGAGGAATATCCTGAAAGTAGAAATTCAGCAGGGCTTCAGAAAAGGCTGAAGTAACCGTAAATTGACTATATGGACGATAGGTACAGAGCCGTGAGGAAGGGGGATAGCGCAGGAGCGGGGAACCTCCATGCTGTGATGTCACCCGACCGACATTTTGGATTTAATTGACCTTTTACCACTAACCTGTGACCTTTGACTTAACCTTTCATCCTAAGAACTCAAGAAACCCCAAAAAATTCCAAAAATCCCAAAAAAAAAAAAATAATAAAAAAAAAATACAAAAATCTAAAAAAAATTTAAAAATATTATTTAAAAATGATTAAAATAAAAAATTATAAAAAAAGTATTAAAAAAGGATCCTCAGAAGTTGTCCTTTTATCCCTCAAAAATGGTAGAAGTCCTCGAAATCCAATTTTCGCCCAATTCAAGTAATTTGAAGGGATTCCTGAGGACTGACAGAGCAGTGGCGGCCATATTGGTATTATAGGCATAGGGTATGCCAAATCGATACAAGGTATCCAGAATCAGAGTTAAACATAACCATTAGCTATCTAAAAAGTAAAAAAATAACTCCAAAAAATCACAAAAAATTAAAAAAAATATTTTGAAATTTAATACTAAATATTATTAAAAAAACTTATTATAATTTATTAAAAAAAAAATCAAAATGCTTAAATTTACCAGAGGTCACTTCCCAGCCCATACCCAACCACAATATTAGATGCCGACTACCTTGACCTTCACTCCATGACCTTGAATGACCTCAAATGAATACCGAGAAAAAAATATGTGCGAAAATGCAGATGCTAGGCAAGACGACGTATCTTTCACGATATCCTTTGCCAAACTAAACATCCAAGCTTACCTCCCTACTACCTGTAATATACGAGTATGCAAGCTCTATGGCATCATATTGACTTTGAACCAATCATATTACACCATTAATACACTGTGCAGACACCAACCAGCCAATCATCGAGTTACCACATGATTGCAGCTGACCAATCACATGCAGGCATTGAGACATCACACACACATGTGCATGTAGGCAGGCTTTCGATGCTAGTTCCTTGACCACATTACCATGCAGTTATAACTTCATCAGTTTCTTCCAGACAAATTATTTGCTCAGTTTTAAATCATGGTCACCCCGACAGCCATTTTTTTTCCCTTTTTTCCTCGAAATTTCCCTTTTTTACCTCAAAATTTCCCTCAAGAAATATATTTTTTTCTTTTTTAATCGTTTACAAATATTTCGTCATAAAAAGTTTTTAACCCCGGCAGCCATTATCTTCCTTTTTGAAATTATCCTTTTTTCCCTAAAGTTACATTTCCGGAGGTCTCCCCCACACCACCAATTACTCACCTCTGTTCGAACCCAACAGACGACTGACTCCCTCGCCTCCACTCCCCTCACATATACACATTCCGCCATCTTGATTTTTCATCCATTATTTGTTTACATGCTACTGGAGGCAGCCATCTTTGTTTATATGTTATTGGAGGCTGCCATGTTGGGAGGCAGCCATCTTGCGACGTGCAGTCCTGCGTGTTTTTTGTCATTTGTTTTATAGTTTGTGTCCCACCTTTGTGCGACAACCCGATTATGTCACCTGATATAGGCCTGTACCGAATGATGACATTGATCATTCCTGCAAAGTAATTAAATTTGTTTATTATCTTTTATTTTTATATACAAATCAGGAAGGGTTTTTTGTTTGTTATCTTTTTTTTTACATACAATTTATTGTACATATAGTAAAATATACAGGTTTATTATACTTCTTCGACATTCACCGCTCGATGTCCGCCTCGACGACCTAGGAATTGTAGCGGGCAGTGAAACCCCACCACTTGAAGCTGACGATGCTCGAAGACGAGTAAACTGTTACGGTGTGTGAACAGTCAGCTGTGCTCATGACAGTATTTTCGCGGTTCTGTCTCGGCAATTGTAAGATACAAGCCGGTCGTGTAGTATCAGGCAGAATGTGTACGTGTTGGCAGGAATATTTCCATGTCTAGTGAATTCGATCCTGCAGTCGATCACATTGGAGGTAATGCGCTCGTCCTGTTTACTCACATCGAATAACATGAGCGGGACCAAACAACGTATCAGGGGTCAATATCGGGGGATTGGGTGTGTCCATAATATGCTTTTTGTAACTGAGTGTACATCTGATATACCAGCAGGTACTGGCCATTTACAAAGTTCGTGTTCACGTCTACATATGGGTAGTTTTCGCTATTCAAAAATATTTTCACATTTCCTATTTGGCATGTGTCGAACTGCGAATGGCTCACTCTTACATTGTGCTGTCTTCCGGTCTATAGCCCATCAATGATGCACCTAGGTTTCTCAGAAGCAAAGCTGGTCTTCACAATACAGTTAATGCACTGGCTTGCTGGCAATTCGGGGTATGTCTCCAGACTACACGACCTGAAAGCCACATTGATGTTTTTACCTTTCTTCCACATTCTGCAACATGTGTAGGTTTTTTGCAGTGCTGAACTGCACATGAGGCAGCATCCATTCGACAGACTGTAGGTTAAGGTCCACTGCCTCCAGGTTTTCTCCAATACATACTATGGTATCTAAATGCATATTGGTGAGCATTATTACCAGCTCCTGCTTCGAATTTACGATATTCGTTTGTAGTCTTTGGCAAATCCCAACAGCATGGAGAGCAGAACACCTACTTCGAAACTTCCTTCGGCATAAATGGGAACACTGTAGCCATCTTAGATTCCCCAGCCTGCCATCTTGGCTGCAGGCAGCTCATTCGGAGTGAGCGAAAGATAATTTTTTATTGTTGAGGTTATGCCCACATCTCGCGACTGGTCCACCTCGGCACCATTGAGAAAGTAGGGGATGCGATCGATCAAGTGAAGAATTCCATTGCCAATTATTTTCGTCGATGCTGAATTGGTTCAATCTTCTTTCGTCAGAGTCCCCCTGATTCGCAGGACAGACTGGCAAGGAAGAACGCAGATATCTTGGTGTTGGACTACTATCCGAACCTCCGATTGTATTGTGTACGGCCCGATCAGGAACGGCTGGTACGCATGAAGTTCCACCTTCGTTATGCTCTTTGTAGTTTAGGAAATCTTCCATGGCGATCGACCTCGTAGCCGAGACTGCAGAGGGTAATCTCGCTAGCACGTTTTAACTCCTTGGAAACCTGTGACATACTGATGGTAGGTTTTGCACGTGTTAACTCCTTGGCAACCTGTGACATACTGATGGTAGGTTTTGCACGACACATTCTTTTATAGCTTCTGGTCGGCGTAAATCTTACACCCATCTTCTCAAATGCAGGCGTAGGGTGATTTCTTCATTTCGAAAGTTCACCAACTCTCCGTACTGGTCGATGACCGTCACTACCACCTCGTTTGCTGTCTTCATGACGACCGGAATGTAAATAATCCTTTGCGGTACCATGACCAGTTTTACAATCTGGAGGGACCATATGCGAAAATTCGTGCAGCGTATTGCTCGGCCTGCCATTGAGGCATGTGCTGCTTGCCAAATTGCAGGTTATTCGTATCACATTGACTGACAAAATATTTACAGGTTGTGACGACCCGTGTGTTTTACCAGCTTCATAAATGCGTAGCTCGAACCCCAGAATCAGTCCGATGGTATCCGATTTCTTAAAGTCGATATCTTCGTGGCATCTAAACACTCTTCAGAGTATTGGGATTCCCACGTAGTTCGAATTCAGTGTCGGGAGGCAGCGAAACTTCAATGTACCTTACAATATGGGAAACATTACCACTTTTTACGAGGTAGAGCCTGCAGTTTTTTTCATCAATGTTTGGTATCGCATTGTAAGTTTGAAAATCGACAAGGTCAATGCTCCATTCCCCTTCCAGGTCGAGTGGTGGAAGATGTAATGCATAGAGCTCGGAGCTACGACCCTTCAAGGTAAGCGTTATAGACATGACTGATGGTTTCCTTGCGGTGTATAGTCTTTATATACAATTACTGGTACGAGCGAACCAGTAAGTGAAGGCACAAATGTCCGCAGTTACTCATGTTAAACAGCTGCTCCATTTCGTAATTGTAAGTTAGATTACAATTTTTCAGGTACTCTCACAATTCGGGCGGAGGATGCAAATTCCCAAAACTATCATAATAGTCTGCGTGTTTATACCCTATTTTACGTAGGATACCCAGTGCATGCCGAGCCCTGCTGTCATATCCAGATTAACTATGGCACATTCTTCTCTCTTGGGTTTAGCGGGCAAACCATCTCTCATAAACACTCCGCAAAAACGAGGTATTTTAAATTTGAGTGCAAACAGTTCCGAATCCACATTCGTGAGTGCTCGTTTCGGTAGAGATTTCACTATTGATTCTTCCTACTGCGTCAATTTTGACAACACTTCCGCCTCCTACTGAGTATGGTCTTAGGTAGAAGCTTTTCCCGTTCTTTTTACCCAAGGCGATAGCTTCCATACTTACATTGTATCTTTGGGCCTCTGTCAACTGCTTCCATTCGTTCGATGCTGTGTTGACGGCTCGGGCGATACCACTCGTGGCTCCGATTAGGCCTCCAAGGGCTGCGAGTGCGGGCAAAAGCAATGTAAAAAATCCACTGGTAGATATTTTCTTGGACTTGATGGCTTTTATTCTTTTTGTAACTGCTTTTCTTTTCACTTGTGCCTTTATTTTGCTCTTATCACCCATGCCCAACTTCACTTTGGCAATAATCAAGTTGGAAACACCCCATGCTGCTATTTTTTCTCAGAGCCCGGCATCTGATGATTTTCTTATTTTGTCTGCCTTCTGTGCAAGCATCTTGCCTGCCCGGTGTCTGGCTTGCAGATCCTTCTGCTGGGAATAGGCAATGTTGTGCTGCTTACTCGCCTTACCCAGGGCATTAATGCCTGTATCGTTGCATGACAGCCTTTTAGCTAGCTTGGTTTCTGGCCCACAGAACCTGTATCTGGGAATGTGTAGTTCGAATGGTAGATTGTTTATCATCCTCCTCCACCTCCACCTCCACCTCCTCCTGCTCCTGCTCCTCCCACAATGTATGGTTTAAACCAAGCAGACAAAAACAGTATAGAGACCATTAAACAAGATGTTACTCTACCCATACGCATTCATGCTGAAGATGAAGCTATCTCCCACGAATCGTTGCATGGAAGCATATTTCCGAATACAGTAAGGTGCATCATCGCGAAACCATGAGATTGTGGGAAAACATGCGTCCTACTGAGCCTGCTGGAAGAAGAAAACGATCTCCGTTTCGTGAACATTTACCTATACTTCAAATCACTCCGGCAACCGAAATACCGGCTATTGGCACGAGTACTGCAGGCCTTGAAATACATGGGTTATTTCCTATGCAGCAATAACCAAGCCATCAAACCTTCGAATGGAGCACTGCAAAACTCGACATTTGTCTTCGACGACATTGCCTGTGAGAAACAAACTTGCATTCAAGAATACTTTAGAATGGGGAGGTATTCATGCGTGGACTTACCTTATTCGCGTATACCCAAACAGATGCTTCGCGATAATGCTAATGTGTTGATGTTGTTTCGCATGTACGACACAAATTAACGTCACATTTACGACGATCATATAAATACGGACATGACGTTATCAGATTTCAAAAGTATGTGTGCTTTGTGCTGGAAAGACAAATACAGATTTTTGACGAACGTAAAGGACTGGCCCCTATATAATGGAAGGTACAGGCATGGGTTCGATCAGTTCATAGCTAGCCGTCGAGAATGAGTTACAGCATATCGAAATTCGGGCAGAGTAGTCTCAAGATACACCACCATAAGGACAGCGATGGTGGTTGTCTCCTACCAGGGGATGATGGAACTTGTGATACTGGTAGAAGAATAATTCGAAACGTTGGTGAACCCGAATGATCTGGGGATGTTTCTACTAAACATTTCGTCCTCGAAACTGGTAATGACATCATTTCAGAACAGCGCAGAATGTTAACAGAACAAAATGCATTCTTTCGAAACTACCTGTCCGAGCTCGGGGCAAAGATGGAGCATGTGACGAGTGTTCAAAGGCAAATTATTGACAGATTAAATGTAGCATCTGCAAAAAATGAAGAGAATCTGGAAAACCTGGAAGGATATATGACACACACATTCGATACCTCGATTTCCCACCTCGCCAAGAAAACAGATATTCAAAATTACATCAAACGTCTGAGCAAGATCGAAAGTATGTTGGAGGAGACTCACGACTAAACCTATAAAAGAGAGTGAGAGTGAGAATATTTATTCAATATGATGGCGGACATTTCCAGCTAACAACGCCGAGTGATTCAGTCTGTCCAATCAAAGCATTTGCTCGCTTAGAGAGCCAAAATTTTACATGTCCATATAAATGAGGAAATTTTTAAGCCCATTACTCATTGTCTCAATGTACTCAGGGAGAGCTATGGAGCACCCGCAGCTGTAAAGTCCGAAAACAACAATACTGTTAAGCCTTTGCAGAAGTGAAAGTATGATAAAGTACAGTCAGATCCGGATGATGGCTTGGATGCGGATTTGCCACAGAAGAAGTAAGTTTGGAAGAGACCCCTGAAATCTAATGCTTTGGCTCGATGGTATCTACGATCGTAATCATCTCGTAATAATGATACGACGTACTGCATATACAGGCATAATGATAAATGGTTCCTTGGTCCTGATGAAATAGAGTTTCTACCAGGTGGGAGCATCCAAGTTAGCAATTACATGGTACGTGGAACCCCCGGACTATACGAACATTTATTCCGCAAGGAGCCCAGGGACTTTAGAGAATCCGAGCTTCTGGAATACAAGACTTCGCCCGAACTCACACACACACTTTACCAAGACAACAATACTGAGACCGGAGTATATAAGGATGAAGATGATGAAAAAATGGACATTCTCACAGACCTCTTCAGCGGCCTAGTACTGAAATGGGGTGAAGGTCTGAAGAAGATAAACGATGGTAAGAACATTGATTATGTGTTTTGGGACAATCCAAATGAACTGATCGACAGGCTGCAGCTACTGCTTGATTCACAAAGTGTTGGAAATTACTCCCACACCAAAAAGATAGTTTCAATCATAGAATAACTTAAGGAGGCAGGCTACATGCGATGAATCGATTGGGTATCGCCAATGAACTACATGCGGCTGCCAGGCACAACTACAGCCATCACAAGGTCATGATTTGTGGGATGAATGATTTGTTTTAAGCCGACCTCATCGAGATGATACCATATGCTCGATTATAATTCTACAGTTCACTCGACCACTCGTATGAAGCCCGAAGATGTCAAGGCCGACTCCCTGGTTCGGACTGTTTATGTTATTCCGAAGAGGAAGAACCCATGTAAGCCTAAAACCAAGATTGGTGACCTGGTGTGCATCTCCAAACAGAAAGGTGTCTTCGAGAAAGGGTTCACAGTGAATTGGAGCCACGAACTGTTTCGTGTGCGGTGTTAACGTAACTATGCTCCAAGGACCTACTATCTCGAAGATCTGAACAACGTACCCATTCAAGGCGGTTTCTACACCGACGAGACCAAGCGGTAAAGTTTCCAGATGTGTATTTGGTGTGAAAGGTGCTGAAGTGGCACAATGGAAGAGCCTACATCAAATGGTGGGGTTTTGCTGCCTGCTATAATTCTTGGGTCACCAAGGTGGACATCGAGCGGTGAATGTCGAAGAAGATTAATAAACCTGTATATTTTATTATGTGTACAATATGTTGTATGTAAAAAAAAGATATGCTGTGTTTTATTCCAAACAAAAAACCTTTCCTGATTTATATATAAAAATGAAAGATAATAAACAAATTTAATTACTTTGCAGGAATGATCAATGTCACCATTCGGTACAGGCCTATATCAGGTGACATAATCGGGTTGTCGAACAAAGGTGAGACACAAACTATAAAACAAATGACAAAAAAACATGCAGGACTGCATGTCGCAAGATGGCTGCCTCCCAACATGGCAGCCTCCAATAACATATAAACAAAGATGGCTGCCTCCAGTAGCATGTAAACAAATAATGGATGAAAAATCAAGATGGCGGAATGTGTATATGTGAGGGGAGTGGAGGCGAGGGAGTCAGTCGTCTGCTGGGTTCGAACAGAGGTGAGTAATTGGTGGTGCTGTGGAGACCTCCGGAAATGTAAGTTTTTTAACTAAGCAATTTTTTAATAAAAGTTTTTAAGGCGAAATATTTAGGGGGAAAAGGAAAATATCAAAATAAAGGGGAAATGGCTGCCGGGGTTAAAAACTTCTTAATGACGAAATTTGTAAAACTACTAAAAAAACATTTCTTGAGGGAAAATGGAAATTTCGAGGGAAAAAAGGGAAAAATGGCTGCCGGGGTTAAATAAATTTTAATTAAGATTTTTTCATTAAATTTTACAAAAATAAATTTTTTAATGATATTTAAAATTTTTTAAATATATTGCAAATTAAATTTTTTAATAATAATTTCTTATAAATTTTTAAAACTATATTTAATTTTTTAACAATATTTAAATTAAACCTTTTGTTATAAATTTTGGTCTATATTTTTTAGAATGTTTCGATTTTTTTTTGGGGTCAGAGGTCACCGGGGTCAAGGTCACGAATCAAAGGTCAAGGTAAATTACATCCAAGATGGTGGCCGGGTGACGTAACAAAATGGCGGCCGGGCGAATCCGAATCCGATTTCCGAATCGCTTATGCCTAATCGGTTTTATCCTACTACTGTTCACCATGATTAAAAACAGCTCAAAATAAGGACATTTTACGTATTTTTCTTTTGTAGTAGTAAATGATATTCTGTAAAAAAAAATTCTGCTTAGCAAACCTTAAAAATAATTAATACATGGTATTTTAGATACCCTTGTTTAATTATATGTGAATGTTTTCGTTTAATCTTTGTACGTCCCAACTGTGCCACTAGAACAATTTTACCTAATTTATTTTCCATGCGAGAAAAATTTGTACACTGTTTATACAAATGTACAATAATAAATTTTTGGAGACCGGTCGCCTCTTAGAGTAAGCAGGCTTCTACTCGCAAGGGAGAGCAGGACATAGTTTACAGTATTGGTTCACTGTAAGCTCACACGTGACGAAGGTGGTGGCAGGGCTTTCAGCCACGTGTTATTGAGTACACGCGACCCGCCCCATCCCCGGCCTCACTCGGGTGCCATTTGTAAATATGGCGTTCTTTTGCTTTACACCAAGTATATACACTAAATGCTTAATGTAACTAGCATAGGATTAATACTGCGCTGTTCACTAAGTCTTCGTGGGTGATATTTTGAATATAATTTTGAAAGACAGAAATGGTTACCGTGCGATATCCTTAAAAGTAAAAACTATGCTGTCACGGAATTTTTGCAGACCTTTTTGTGATCTACAATTCTGTAGTTCATTAACTTGGTGTATCTCTTATTGTTTGGTCTCTATAAGCCATGTAAGCGCCCGGAAAACGGCATTGTCTTACTTTATTATAAAACGTTGACATATCACTACTATTCTTACATTAAATATAAATGTATTATATACCTTATCCTTCCTCAAGGAATCCTCTAAATGATAGTGAAAACCGCATCAAAATCCATCAAGCAATTTAGAAGCCTTAGCCGAATACACAGACACACGCGGCCGGGCAAATATTTTTTATACTATGTATAGATGCTAGGGTTGCCAGATGTAGGCTACATATTCACACAAAACTCGAGATTATTCCGAGTTTACTAAGCTTGTTCCACGTACTGTTCGTGTCTCTTACTATACTCTCAATGATCGTGTCTCGTATGGTACTCTCAATGTTCGTGTCTCGTACAGTACTCTCAATGTTCGTGTCTCGTACAGTACTCTCAAAGTTCGTGTCTCGTATGGTACTCTCAATGTTCGTGTCTCGTACAGTTCTCTCAATGTTCGTGTCTCGTACAGTACTCTCAATGTTCGTGTCTCGTACAGTACTCTCAAAGTTCGTGTCTCGTATGGTACTCTCAATGTTCGTGTCTCGTACAGTTCTCTCAATGTTCGTGTCTCGTACAGTACTCTCAATGTTCGTGTCTCGTACGGTACTCTCAAAGTTCGTGTCTCGTATGGTACTCTCAATGTTCGTGTCTCGTACAGTTCTCTCAATGTTCGTGTCTCGTACACTTCTTTCAATGTTCGTGTTTCGTATAGTACTCTCAATGTTCGTGTCTCGTACAGTTCTCTCAATGTTCGTGTCTCGTATGGTACTCTCAATGTTCGTGTCTCGTACAGTACTCTCAAAGTTCGTGTCTCGTATGGTACTCTCAATGTTCGTGTCTCGTACAGTACTCTCAAAGTTCGTGTCTCGTATGGTACTCTCAATGTTCGTGTCTCGTACAGTTCTCTCAATGTTCGTGTCTCGTACAGTACTCTCAATGTTCGTGTCTCGTACAGTACTCTCAATGTTCGTGTCTCGTACAGTACTCTCAAAGTTCGTGTCTCGTATGGTACTCTCAATGTTCGTGTCTCGTACAGTTCTCTCAATGTTCGTGTCTCGTACAGTACTCTCAAAGTTCGTGTCTCGTATGGTACTCTCAATGTTCGTGTCTCGTACAGTTCTCTCAATGTTCGTGTCTCGTACAGTACTCTCAATGTTCGTGTCTCGTACAGTACTCTCAATGTTCGTGTCTCGTACAGTACTCTCAATGTTCGTGTCTCGTACGGTACTCTCAATGTTCGTGTCTCTTACAGTACTCTCAATGTTCGTGTCTCGTACACTTCTTTCAATGTTCGTGTCTCGTACAGTACTCTCAATGTTCGTGTCTCGTACAGTACTCTCAATGTTCGTGTCTCGTACAGTTCTCTCAATGTTCGTGTCTCGTACAGTACTCTCAAAGTTCGTGTCTCGTATGGTACTCTCAATGTTCGTGTCTCGTACAGTTCTCTCAATGTTCGTGTCTCGTATGGTACTCTCAATGTTCGTGTCTCGTACAGTTCTCTCAATGTTCGTGTCTCGTACACTTCTTTCAATGTTCGTGTTTCGTATAGTACTCTCAATGTTCGTGTCTCGTACAGTACTCTCAATGTTCGTGTCTCGTACAGTACTCTCAAAGTTCGTGTCTCGTACGGTACTCTCAATGTTCGTGTCTCGTACAGTACTCTCAATGTTCGTGTCTCGTACAGTTCTCTCAATGTTCGTGTCTCGTACAGTACTATCAATGTTCGTGTCTCGTACAGTTCTCTCAATGTTCGTGTCTCGTACAGTACTCTCAAAGTTCGTGTCTCGTATGGTACTCTCAATGTTCGTGTCTCGTACAGTTCTCTCAATGTTCGTGTCTTGTATGGTACTCTCAATGTTCGTGTTTCGTACAGTACTCTCAATGTTCGTGTCTCGTACAGTTCTCTCAATGTTCGTGTCTCGTATGGTACTCTCAATGTTCGTGTTTCGTACAGGACTCTCAATGTTCGTGTCTCGTACAGTACTATCAATGTTCGTGTCTCGTATGGTACTCTCAATGTTCGTGTCTCGTACAGTACTCTCAATGTTCGTGTCTCGTACAGTACTCTCAAAGTTCGTGTCTCGTACGGTACTCTCAATGTTCGTGTCTCGTACAGTACTCTCAATGTTCGTGTCTCGTACAGTTCTCTCAATGTTCGTGTCTCGTACAGTACTATCAATGTTCGTGTCTCGTACAGTTCTCTCAATGTTCGTGTCTCGTACAGTACTCTCAAAGTTCGTGTCTCGTATGGTACTCTCAATGTTCGTGTCTCGTACAGTTCTCTCAATGTTCGTGTCTTGTATGGTACTCTCAATGTTCGTGTTTCGTACAGTACTCTCAATGTTCGTGTCTCGTACAGTTCTCTCAATGTTCGTGTCTCGTATGGTACTCTCAATGTTCGTGTTTCGTACAGGACTCTCAATGTTCGTGTCTCGTACAGTACTATCAATGTTCGTGTCTCGTATGGTACTCTCAATGTTCGTGTCTCGTATGGTACTCTCAATGTTCGTGTCTCGTACAGTACTCTCAATGTTCGTGTCTCGTACAGTACTCTCAATGTTCGTGTCTCGTACAGTACTCTCAATGTTCGTGTCTCGTACAGTTCTCTCAATGTTCGTGTCTCGTACAGTACTATCAATGTTCGTGTCTCGTACAGTTCTCTCAATGTTCGTGTCTCTTACAGTACTCTCAAAGTTCGTGTCTCGTATGGTACTCTCAATGTTCGTGTCTCGTACAGTTCTCTCAATGTTCGTGTCTCGTACAGTATTATCAATGTTCGTGTCTCGTACAGTACTCTCAATGTCCGTGTCTCCTACAGTACTCTTAATGTTCGTGTCTCGTACGGTACTCTCAATTTTCGTGTCTCGTACAGTACTCTCAATGTTCGTGTCTCGTACAGTACTATCAATGTTCGTGTCTCGTATGGTACTCTCAATGTTCGTGTCTCGTATGGTACTCTCAATGTTCGTGTCTCGTACAGTTCTCTCAATGTTCGTGTCTCGTACAGTACTCTCAAAGTTCGTGTCTCGTATGGTACTCTCAATATTCGTGTCTCGTACGGTACTCTCAATGTTCGTGTCTCGTACAGTACTCTCAATATTCGTGTCTCATACAGTACTCTCAATGTTCGTGTCTCGTACAGTACTCTCAATGTTCGTGTCTCGTATGGTACTCTCAATGTTCGTGTCTCGTACAGTTCTCTCAATGTTCGTGTTTTGTACAGCACTATCAATGTTCCTATTTTTAAGCTCAACTGTGCAACCTAGCAACCTGCACAGCCTATTACAAATTAGTGATTGTAGCGTCCTTTGAAAAATAAATGTTATTTTTTTTTTCAAACACGCTCATAACAAAAGGCAAACCAAAGAAAGTATTCTCATGTACCAAAATTGAATACAATCTACAACAATTATTTTCAAAATGAAAAATGTAATATTTGGCCGTGTTAATTTCGGATGAGTGGAGAAAACCCCGTTGCCGGGACATGAACTGACTTTCCTTATCGGCCATCTGGCAACCCTAGAGTGTACTGAGATGGTCTATGTACACCTAGTAGTCTCTGTGGACTGATGAAGAGCCTCGTGTACTTCACACTGCCAATACCTCACTCAGTGACGTCACTTGGCGCAATCTCGTGACGCAGCTGAGGTTGGGTTGGGGTTTGCAGGAGTGGAACCCGTTCTAAACAATACATTTAATTAAATAAACATGTACGGAGGGGCAATTACCCCCCCCCCCGGGTAGCGGCGGAGATAGTTTCTCTAGCCGGGGACTTCTGTCTGCAATGAAACGAACCAGCAGCGCTAGTTGTTGCTCGCCGGAGGTGGGGGGGGGGGGGGGAGGAAGTCGTAGCTGCGGACGAAAAAAACAATCCTTCGCCAAGTGGACTTTTCTGTCGCTCGTAAAACAACCTCCGTTTGCGACGAAACTGGAATGCGGTGACGTAACTACAAGATAATAAATGTTTTTGGTGGGGAGGGGGGCAGATTGTCCCACCAGAGATAGATTTAGTGAAAGGCACCGGAATAAATGTAAATAGGCACTCACACTGTATTAGTTCACCGATATTCGTATATATTATATACTATCAGCCCAGTGCTACATCGTTAGCATGATGTTTAGGACTTTGAATCTATCTAGCAATTTCTCCTGGGAAGGAAAGCAGGAAAGCCCATAAAAAAAAAAGAACTAAAGAAAGATTTTTAAAACAATTTTTTAAATTATGCAGTTATCCTAAGAAAAGCTTAAACCAGGACCTATTTACATGCGTGATAATCACATCGCTCTAGCCACTGGGACCCCACTTTGAATAACTCTAGTCACTGGGGCCCCACTTTGAATAACTCTAGCCACTGGGGCCCCACTTTGAATAACTCTAGCCATTGGTGCCCCACTTTGAATAACTCTAGCCACTGGGGCCCCACTTTGAATAACTCTAGCCACTGGGGCCCCACTTTGAATAACTCTAGCCATTGGTGCCCCACTTTGAATAACTCTAGCCACTGGGGCCCCACTTTGAATAACTCTAGCCACTGGGGCCCCACTTTGAATAACTCTAGCCACTGGGGCCCACTTTGAATAACTCTAGCCACTGGGGCCCCACTTTGAATAACTCTAGCCACTGGGGCCCCACTTTGAATAACTCTAGCCATTGGTGCCCCACTTTGAATAACTCTAGCCACGGGGGCCCCACTTTGAATAACTCTAGCCACTGGCCCACTAAAACTTTTTGGGAGGTAAGGAGGACAGCCCATAGACAAAAAAGAAAGGAGAAATTACGGAACTTTTTTTAACAATCCTTTTTTATGCAGTAATAAATCCTATTAAAAGTTTAATCCAGTACACATGTACATCCTTGATCATCATTTTTTACGGGACCGTTTGAGATATTTCGATAAAACAAAGATTAAGTTGGTCCTGGGAATTTATAGACTGTAAATTTGATATCAATACGTTAAGTGGTTTTTGAGTTAAATCCTGTCGGACAGACATACAGACAGACAGACACGAAAAAAATTAACATAAGAAATGGCTTAGTTATCAATTGTACTATATGAAAAAAATACTTAAAAGTGGAAGATCCGAAAATCACAGACAAACACTTCTATTTTATTTAGTAGTATAGATAATATCTATCGAATTGTTATAATGTATTTGTAATACTTAGGATATATACTGTAGTTTGGGGCGTCGGGGACTGACAACACGGCCAGTTAGCATGACTGTGGCTTGACAAGTGTAGGCCACTCGGCCATCCAGAATCGTCGCACAGGGACATTGCGCGATGAAGAATATTTGCAAACCTTCTGAAAGAATTGCTATTTTGTATATAAGGGCGGGTTCTCCCCAAGAGCGGGGAGGCAGGTTTGGGTTCCATTACAGCGAGGAACTGCGGTTCCTGATATTTCTTAAGATGGGGGGGGGGGGGGGGGGTTGCTGCCAGTTTCAAAATATATGTAAACGCATTTATATTTATATTCATGTAATATTTAAACATTCATTGTAAGTTAATGGGATTATAAAGGAAATATTCCAAAGAAAGTTTATAATCTATTTTTGATACAAAATTTTCATATCGTTTTATAAATGGGTACAGCATGTATGAATTTGGAATAATATAAAGGAAAGCAAACAGTAAATGAAGTTTTTCACCGAAGTGAACCCAATTTCTGTTAGACATTTTGGGCATGTCTCTTGTTTTCTTAATTTGACCATCTATATTGATGAGACAGACACACAAGATCTCTCTGTATGTGTTAGCTCAGACGGTCAAAATACATATTCTCTTCTAGACAACATGTAACTCAGGGGTTCATCGCGTCAAAATTACATTTTTAAAAGAAGCGAAAATTTCTTAAGAGGGACGCCAGTAGTATAGTTATGTATCTCCGGCACAGGATTCTAGAGAGCGAGACAGGAGACATTCGCCAACTCTGTTCACGTCACAGCCGGAGGTCGCAGCCCGTGGCCTGGGATGGCCGTATTATCATAGAAAAAATTACCCTTTCAACCTCAAAACCCGACGAGTGAAGCCTACTGTGCGTGAGGGCGCTCGGAGACACTCTATAGAACACTGCGGACTGGCGGAACAGGGATGGGACTGAGTGAACATGTAATACCTAAGGGTTTTATTATGCATATTGGAACTGTCAAGTACGGATACATAACTAATTAATTAATTGAATAGATTTTGATACACTGTCTATTGGGACTGATTTTTATTTATTTAATTTCATTGATTTCTTTGAGGTTGTTATAAATTGTATCAATTTAAGTCATTAATTGTAAACAGTAAGTGATATCAATTAATTGTGAGATGTTGAGTCCAGAGAATTTGGTTTGTAGTCGCTGTAAATAAAATTATGTAATAATAATTAACCTTAAGACCTCCATCCCTTAACGAACTTGGTTTAGCCCACTGACTTTTGAGAGAGAAATTGTAACAAAATTTTTAACAGGGTATTTGCTTGGGGTTCATTGTGATGACTTCATTTTACCCTCCCTGGCACACAATACCTCGCTTTTAAGCCCTACCAAAACCTACCAACGATGTCGAACTATCTTACTTTTTTGTTAAAATTATGCAGTAATTTTAAAAGTTGTTACCTTTAAGAAGTTTGTATCGTTGCAATGAGCAATGATTGCAAATGAAGTGCCGTGGTTACAAATGTTGGAACTAAAATAAAACCTGATTGCAAACTCGGTCGAGGGCAACGTCTGAAAGATGTCGGCAGTTGCTTTCCAGTGTTACAAAACATCGCCCCTTTCCTCCTACTGGGCGACTGCAGAGCTAGTTGTAGTTACCAGCGATGACAACAGATAATGTCTGCAGTTAAGATGCCTGTGCTTGTTGGGAAAACATACTATCTTCAAAAGTGACTTAATCTGTACCATTAGTTATAATTTAAAGACAATTCCAGAGTAAACTTCAACGTTCCAGTTGGACAACTACCACAAAAAAAAAATTTCTCTGGATGTATTCTGTAGGACAAAATGACTGTCAGGTATACACTGAACACGAAGCTGCCAAGCACATTTTCTCATGTATCACAAATATTATTGTTTATCAAAACTATTTCGTCATAAAAAAACTTTTAATATCAGTGAATTTGACATTTTGCCATGGTATAAAAATGGCAGTTTCTTTTGGCTCGAATTTTATGTGCACCCCATTCTTAAAGGAAGAGTGTCTACGCACTAAACTAACAATAAAATTACTTTAAAATGTTGTGTTACTTGGGATTTGAACCGTCGCATCCAAAGTTATCATTCCATTAAATTCTATTAGGGAGATGGACGAGCAGACTACGAAAGATAAAATATTATTATAAATCCGTATCCTCAGTTGCAAAATGTCGTTTTCGTGGTACGGTGAGTGAGCACACACTATCCTGCCCTCTTCCTAGCGGCGAGAGTCAGGAAGTTGACTGTATTTGTACGCTACAGCGGCCCACGGAGGTCTGCAGTTGACTGTATTTGTACGCTACTGCGGCCCACGGAGGTCTGCAGTTGACTGTATTTGTACGCTACAGCGGCCCACGGAGGTCTGCAGTTGACTGTATTTGTACGCTACAGCGGCCCACGGAGGTCTGCAGTTGACTGTATTTGTACGCTACAGCGGCCCACGGAGGTCTGCAGTTGACTGTATTTGTACGCTACAGCGGCCCACGGAGGTCTGCAGTTGATTGTGGACACAGCAGCGGTCAAGGCAGGAGGTATTTTAATTCTAGAAGGACTGGCAGGGGCCATTATACATTTACGACACCGCTCCTCTGAAGTGGACATTAGCACGCCATTTAGCGCTACAACGATGGCGCAGCACAGAAAAAAAAAGTGAGCAAGGATAATAAAACGACGTTAGCGCATCGAGTCAGTTTGTGGTGGAGAGGGGAAAGACTAGGGATGTTTCAGGAAGGTTTCGATATGCTCTGCCCGTAATTGGTACCGATATCTGATGAGCGAGCTCATAAAACCTGCCTCCAGGCCACTGGGTTCCCGAAGAAAGGAACGATACAGTTTACACTGCTGCGGTGCAGTTAGGGCTGATGCCACGTCATTTTGATATCTAAAAAAATGTAAAAGTTGTTTTACTGAGACATAAGTGTACATTTTTGTTTAACTTTATATAGCTTTAAAGGGAAATTACAAATTAAATAAAAATGTCTTAGAAAAAGGCTCTAACATTATTAAGCAGGCACAGATTATTAAATTATAAACTTTTATACATTTTTAAGTAAACTTTCAAACATACCAGAAGAGAGAAAAATAATTATTAAATTTTTAAATCCCTGTATTCAGGTATGATAAAATAAATAAAAAATTCTCAGTAGTAGGAGCGCATAGGTTTCAGATTAATGGGAAAGCGGTTTTTATTGATTAAAAGGGTTAAATTGATATCAAAGGATTAATTAAATTTATTGAAAGGGCTAATCAAAAATTGAAAGTGTTAAATTTAATGAAAGGGTTAATTTTTTCTTGATTTCGTACTTCTTTCTTTTCTTTTGTGGATGGCAGGAGCTCTGTACGATGTAGACTGCGTGGTGTTCTGGATGCGACTGACCAGAGTGATGGTTTGCAATGTGTTGTATAGGCGCATAGTTTAGTGCAAGAGTGTGCTAAGGGTTCACTTTTCATATTTTTTCAAATTTTGAGGTATTTGTAGGGATATTGGTGGTAGATAGGCATTTTGCGAATATATTTAACACACTAGATAAATTCAGAGTGTCTAAACGATTTCTAAGTGTGGGCTAAGTGTAAATTATTTTTAAAAAATGTTGTTTGGGTTTGGAGTGGGATATTGCTCATAGTCAGTAGAAACGCGATTTTTGCGAATATATTTAACACATGAGAGAAATAAAGAGACTTTAAATGAGTTCTACATATGAATAAATTACACACACCGAATCGCAAATTTCAAATGACCACAACTACGTGAATAATAAGTGCAATTATGTGATACTCAAGTATGGAATTTAACATAACATGAGTCTCGAGCATAGAAATATAATTTATACAAGAGAGAATTATAACACAATTACGGGAGTATGGAACTAACAATCTATGACAAAATGTCTCTATAAATTAAACAAACACAATAACAAGATATATGATGCCTCTCGCACATACCTTACATGTCCATCTCCCTGTGAGACTGGCGAGGAGGAATTTTAGAAACATAAAAATAAATTATATGACTCTCCTAAATGAATTAATTAACGAAGCAAACATTTCCCTATAAATTACTTTAACTAAACGACAGTCTTCCTAAACACATTAACAAGTATACATGTACAAATTACACATAACTTACACGATTCAGCCTGGTGAATGATACCTTATGGCAAAAAAACTCTGAATACGATTTAAACAAGACAAAATCACGTACCTGAAATGATAATAAAATAAGTCCGTTCGATGTATGAAAGAGTAGCACTTATGTCGAGTTGTGAGTAGATTCATGTAGCGCATCCAATAGGCAACTGTGTTAAAACTCATAAATGAAAGAAAAAAATCTTTAAGTGTTTATGAAATTCACTGCACTTGTTAACACATATTGTATTTTAAAACTGCTAGGGATTTATGTAGACTGAGCCCAGAAACATGATTTGATAATCTTATCGCAATATTGACTTAACACACGAAAAAAGTTTCCTGATAAAATAGTTTTTATATTAAAATGTTAATCACAGCTAGCACTAGAGAAGAAGGTAGGTGCGATGGTCGTCGGTCTGTAGTTGCAGTAACCCATGATTGTAACCTCGTTGTCTGTCAAGTTTCTAGAGGTGCAGTGTATATGCAGGAGCCCTACACGTCTGTCTGCCACAAGATGGCGCCGAGTGTCCAGAGTGCTTCAGATCGGGGGCTGCCTGCTTGTAACCACCACCTGTCACCTCTCAACTTCACCCCTCGCCAGACTGCTACCTCGGACTGCCTGCGATTGCCAATTTTTCGCCACTAAGGCAAGATTGTGTCAACTGCCTAGTTACGTTCAGATCGGGTCCTCCTTGGCTGTAGTCACCCTCTCCCACCCCAACCTCCCACTTTTACCCTGCACCCCTCCCTCTCAGAGCCGGCCAGAGTCCAGGATGCCAGTCACCCCCTACACCCCCTCCCCCTCAACCCTGTCTGCGAGGTCCTGGGTGTCAAGAACCCCTCTCACCCCTAGTCTCGAAGGTGACTTGACTTGAAATTCTAGTTTTTTGAAGAGCTCCACTATCAATCCAACCTGGTGTTCCCAAAAACTCGTTTTACACACCCAGCTTCAGCCCTGAGAAAACTTTTTCGTATTTTTTCGTAAGTTGGAGCCCCTGCAGTATCTGTTTCACGACAACACACCCCTCCCCATCTACGGTATTCAGAACACGTTTTTCTGGTATTGGTTTCCCTGCTTGGGCTCTCCGCCCTGTAGCCCTCTGAATCCCGAGAGATTTCGCCTGACTTGCTATCGTTTCAACATTACGCAACAGATTGACTATACAAAGAACGAAATTTAAAAAAAAATTGCAAGCCCCTGAAATCAAGTTTTCAATATAAGCCCCAGTTTTTTTAATTCAAACAACAAATTTTAACTATAAACCAGGAAACTTATAAACTAAAAAAAAAACCATAGAAATACCAGACATATCTGATTCCCTTGTTAAAACATAACTGTTATTTTTACAAGTATTCAAACAAGATATATTTTATTCACTCGTTAAAAAGGTTTTTTTTTTTTACTTCCAATTCGACCTATATTTATTCGTATAGGAGAGAAAAAATATTGGGAGAGAATTGCCCATCTATTTTAACAAAGAGATCTCGATAGCCAATGAGGGTGAAGCAAGGCGAGAATCGCTAGGTCGCTCGAGTGAGACTAGGGGAAACACTAGGTCGCTCGAGTGAGAGATGGGGAAACGAGAGAGATCTCCGATAAAACACTTGTATCAGCGGCAATGTCTAACACGACTTCCACACGTTGCCAATATTTTGTTTTTATGTTGTGACCCACCCGAGGAGGCGAGCGAGTTAAGCGCTCAACCAACGCGTTCCCTTTCTTTTTAAGTCCAACCAAAAACTTCCAACACCAAAATGGATTCCATGTAACATAAAATGTATATATTTAAATTTATTTAGTATTTTATAAGTTTCCGATGTAAGTTTTACAAAACAGTACATAAAAAGGCGGAAACAATGTTATTTCGGTGTTGGAATATAGCGATTTTCATCGATATTTTTGCTTTTTTACTAATAGGTCCAAATTCTTGTAAATTTAAGTGAAAATGGAGGCCATTTTGAATCCTTATAGTATATAAGGAGGGATAAATTAATTTTTTCTCAGTCTTAACTCGGCATCTGCTAAGGTCACTTCGTGTGCGTATGCATTGCAGTAGCACAGATAATAATGCCAGGCATCTACTACAGGCGTCTGTGAAGCGTCGACATCAACGGCGAGCATTGATAATGTGAACGTTGCCAGGCGTCCACTACAACAACAGACGCTCACTATAACGTCAGACATCAATCACGTCTGCTACAACTCCAGACGTACATCACGTCTACTACAACTCCAGACATCCACACGGAAAACGACGCCAGATGTCTACTACAACTTCGCTACATCTAGAACATGATCAATGCAGAATCTACAAGGCATTTCATCTCTGCATCAGGTACAATGCATCAAGGTCACTGCTGTGACAATTGCGACTCTGAATGCGTTGAAACGTTCAATGCTATTTTAGCTTAAGTCTAAAGTGTTGCCAACTGCAAGTGTTGCCGAAAGAATCCATAATTTGTTTTGTGGGTCACGAAATAAAATTAGTGTATCCATTCCTGGCTGAATATTTTAAAGCCAATAAGGATATCGTATCCTATTTACCTTGTGAAGACTGTTCTTACGGAATGCCTGCCTTTGCTAATAATGAGAACTTACAGCATATGTGGAGAGATTGTATGTCGCGCAGGCTGGAACGGATGCTTGATGCTAGTATTATTCCTGATATAGTAATGGACGATTCCGGAGTCGATGAAGTAGATTCCGAGGCAATCACTGTCATCTTATAAAATTTTATATGGGCGAGATGTAAGAAGAAATTACGTAAAAATAATGTGCTACCAAGACAACTCCTTTGTAATTAATGAGCTTGCTATTTCTTATGCAACCGACGTAAATGACTCTGAAGTATTATGCTTTAAATCTCCCAGACCTTGGTATAGAATAAAACCTGAAGTTAAAATGATGTTTCGGTAACAGACTTTCGAGATACATAACCTGAAATGGGAGTCTGGTGACATAGCTTACGAAAAACGTTTTCAACATGTAAATGATGCATTACCCAAAGACTATCCTATATAAGTGCTTGAAACTACATAAAAATTTTAAAAACTTTAACCAATACATAAGTAATAAATATCAGAAGATACCAGGACTGCTCGAGTATTAAATCATTAGTTAAACGCTATAATACAAACCACTGTGAGGAAAATACATTCTGACCACAATGTAAAAGCGAAGCTGTAAGAGAATATTTATACCAACGTCCTATCTAGAGATATTAATTTTCGAAAAATGGTTTGTTCCATGTAGCGTAATATTCCTCCTAAAAAAAAAAAAAGGAGAGACATTCGACCCTGAGAAGACACACTGTACTATTTTTCGAGGACACAAAAAAGTATGGTTCCAGTTTCTAGGCAACATCTATTTTCAAACACAGCTGTGTAACGGAGATGAACATTGGAATTCCGCAAAAAGTTTCGGAGAAAGCCAGTATACAGAACGAGTGCTGTGTGGTAAAGAAGAAGATTGTCCTGTTTTTAATATGCGGCCTGTCAGTGAACTGCCCTGTTCTTCTTGGGACCTATGTTTTAAAAATCGCAGTACATAAATAACAAAAGAACCAGGTTTTAATTAAATAAAACATCCATTGATTACAGAATTTTACGATGCTACCACAACCTTATGGACTGAAACATGTAATAATATGGAACACATCAGACAAATACAAGGCAGTAGCGTTCTTCTATGAGCGCCATGTGGAGTGTGGGACTGTGAGGTTTGGAACAGCATTGTTTGTGTGTGTAAATTTGATCTAACAAAATTGTTGTTGAAGAACTAATTTTAACTGGAAGGACATAGAGAGAGAGAGAGAGAGAGAGAGAGAGAGAGAGAGAGAGAGAGAGAGAGAGAGAATAGTACACCAGATGTAAGCCCTACAATAAAATCAAATACATTATACAGAAGGAGAGTAATTGCTATTCTCTTACTACAGTTTGGACAGAACAATGCACCAACAAGCAACATTATACGTACATCGATGACCTAGAATTAACTTCTCACTGTGACGTGGGAATGCAATGTTTTTCAAAGCAAGAACATCTGGCAAACTATATAAAGTAGTGTGTACCTAGTATATAATCGTCAGTCATTGCTAGGATTTCAAGCCTACAGACGTATAAGGGATCCTACAAATTGGATACAGAAGAGTGTTCTTTAAACCGTATGACGGTCTTCTACAAGTTCATGTCTGCAATGATATGGAACATTCGTGCTATATTTTCGACAACAGTCTCGGTATTCGCTTAGCGAGGAGATAGAAGAGGAACGGGGATACGGAGTAATAGCTTACCAGCTCACCAGACCTCACCAAGGAATCACCGTTCTTTGGAAGGAGACCTGCAATGGGGACATCAACAACTTTATTTTCGAACAAGTTCTACTTGATAGTGTCAAAATAATAATAAAAAATTTGTTTGTATTTATTTTGTAAATAAATTAATGTTTTAAAATGAAACTGTTTCTTAAAATTTATTTAACCTATTCCTTATTAAAAGTGAACTTGTTTTCGTAAGAAAATATTTTCTCCACAAAGACATTTGAGAGAAATGTAATTAATTTGTCTTCAACATATATATACTTAAATTTTCTGCTAAAAGTCTGTTGCATTAACAAGAAAGAGTCTTGTAAAGAGAAAAAAATTAATCAGATAACAAACCGACTATTAGTTCGCCAAAATTACTATTCAGCTAAAGATATAATTGAATCTGACAAAAGATGTCTGCTGGAAAAATTATAACTACACATAAAAGAGTTAATTCTTTCGCCAGCGTCTATAGAGTTATCAGAGTAGGCAAGGAGGCTCTGGGTTCGAATTATGGATAAGGCATGCTTAATGGTTATATATAGAGTGTGTTGGTTCGATTAACGGCTAAGACATGGTTAACATAAGCTGAGTTCAAATTCCTGTTAGATCATGTACTAATGTAATCTAGTTTCCCTTCTAAGGGTTCAAACATAATAGACAATACGTAATAGACATTACTATAAGTTAGTAACGTTGTGTTACTACATTACAATACGTTACTATATTATGTTACATTACTAGCATTATGTTAGTACATTACTAGCATTATGTTAGTACATTACTATACGTTACGTTGATATGTTACTATATGTTACGATACGTTACTAATGTTATGTTAGTGTGTTACAATACGTTACATTAGTACATTATGATATGTTATGTTGATACGTTACTATATGTTACAATATGTTATGTTGACATGTTACGATACGTCACTAATGTTACGTTACAATACGTTACGTTACTACGATACGATACCTATTACTATAACATTCTTTCACAAAATAATGAACGTAACACTGTTAATTACAAAAATACAAATTTGTTCGTGCATGGGGAAAAGGTAGTTTAAATGTGCGAAAAAATTAGTTGAAATGTATAACATTCTGGTTGCAAACACCTCGTAATGCAAAAAAAAATCGTATTGGAATAATAATAGTTTATGTAAGAAATCGTTAAATAAGAACATAATTCAACCTAATGGCTCAAAACCGGACAAATACACGCTGAATTCTAACATATCCATGCAAAAAAAAATCGCATTAAGTACTTTTAACTTGCGTTAAAATGGTTTGAAATTTAATTAAAATGTCTTGAAACGTGTTATTCGTCTATTTGATATCAATTTCAAGCGAATAGCATTATTTCGATTTTTGCGACAAGGGAGGCTGGTAAGGGTATAAATAGGGGTACGCACCCGCTGGAGCTCATATGTTGCTGTGCCTTCATGGGGTCAAGACATCCTCTCCTGCAGTGTGTGAAAGTGTACCGACCTTCAGACTTGTGAACCGATCCACGGTGCTAGGGTGCCAATGTCAAGGGCATTGGCCACCCTCTCGCCGAATACTTCTGCCTTTCTGTTCCACAACGGGGCTTTGCGACCAAGATACCTGATCGCCCATCGCTTCTGCCGCGACGGTGAAAGCAACTCTCATCGCCTGCCGGGGATGTCGTCCATGGAGCTCGCTGAGAACTGCGATCGCTCGACTGCTTGCTAGGCTGCCGGGGTAGGCTCCCACGGACCTCTCGAGGGGATTACGAGCGCCCAGTCACCCACCTGCCCCGACGTTCACCCCTGGCAGAGCGGGGTTGCGCTCAGATCGACTGACTTGGGTTCGGGTCTCCTTCAACAACCACCATCTTCGCTACAAGAGTTTAAGTAAGTGGTTGATTTCGGATTTTTAAAATTCGTTTTCGGTATTTCAGTATATCGTTTAAAATTTTTCTTTGAACTTGGAGTAAGTTGTATGAATTTCGTTAGACTTTTTAACAAACAGAATTATAGTTCTTTAAAAATCGTTACAACTGGTTGAAATTTCTTTAAAGATTGTTACAACTAAATGACATTTCTTTAAAAATCGTTACAACTGATTGAAATATCTCTAAAAATCGTTGCAACTAAATGAAATTTCTTTAAAAATCGTTACAACTGGATGAAATGTGTTAAAATCGTTAACACCTGAATGGCACTGTTATTAAATAGTAAAATAAGTCTTCGAAATTGTGATATTTAATCTAATTGAATGACTGGCCTTTGAAAGGGTGCAGAAGGAATGGGTAGCATGATGCAGAGAATGGCAGCACAGTTAGTCAACAGAGGATTAGTCCAGGTAGTAGAAACACCTACGAGATGGAATGAGGAGGGTGTTGGGTCAGTGCTGGATGTGGTGTTGGTCAGACCTGGGAATGCTGTAGTTGGTGCAATAGTATTGGATGGTATAAGCGACCATCATATTCCAGCTGTGGAAATTGGGATTGGCAGGATGAGGGAAGTGCAAATGACAGAAAGGTTGGTGTGGCAGTATGGGAGAGGAGACAAGAAGGGGGCAGAAATATTCCTGAGAGACAGGTTTAAAAAATTGTCTATGGAGGAGGATGTAGAGGGGTTTTGGAGGGAGTTTAGAGGATTAATGGAGGTTATGTTGGATAAATTTATGCCAATGAAAAAGTTACAGACTGGGGGAGATCCACCATATTATGGACAGGAGATTTTGAAAATGAAGAAGTGCAGAAAATTACATGCCAAGTGGAGAAATGAAGAGATGATAAGATCTAAAGAACTGATGAAACAAATGGGTAGGGAGCTTGAAAGGAAGATCAAACAGGCAAATAATGTATTTCTGGTGAACATGGTAGAAGAAGGAAAAGGCAAGGAATGGTGGAAATTGTTTAGGTATGTTAGGAGGTTAAGGGGAGGAGAGGAAGGGATCCCTCTGCTAACAGGAAGGGATGGTAGGCATGCGACAAATGACCAAGAAAAATCGGAGATTCTGCAAGGACAGTACTTGTCAGTGTTTGAGGCAAAGGAGGGTTGGAATAGGGGGACAAACAGGGTTCGGGGGGTGTTTAATGGGTTTAAGATGAGGGAGTGGGTGATAGAAAAGGTAATTAGGCGTTTGGAGAGCAGTAAGGCAGGGGGACCAGGTGGGATAGGAAACACAGCACTAAAGTTTGGTGGCAAGGAGTTGGTGAAATATTTAGAAGTGCTGTTTAAAAAGTCCTTAGGAGAGGGTAAATTACCACAAGATTGGAAGGATGCTATGGTGGTACCTATACACAAGCAGGGAGAGGATAGGGGGAGGCCTGGCAGCTACAGACTGGTGAGTCTCACATCAAGTACAGGAAAAGTAATGGAGAGGCTGGTGGTGCAGTATGTGGTGAGGGTTATGACCAATAGGAATTGGTTGGGGGAGTCCCAGCATAGTTTCAGGAGGGGTTACTCATGTGAGACTCAGCTGGCTGGGTTATTAGAGGATCTGGTGCAGGTAGTTGATGAAGGGAAGCAGGTGGATACGTGCTTCATAGATTTTGAGAAGGCATTTGATAAGGTGCCTCATGGGACATTGATGAGGAAAGTGGAGGCGCTGATACCAGACAGAAGGGTAGTGGAATGGATAGGGGACTTTTTCAGGGGGCGAAGATAGGGTGAAAGTGGGGGAGGCAATATCGGAGGAAGAGGAGGTTACGTCAGGGGTACCACAGGGAAGCGTGCTGGGTCCTTTGTTATTTACCATAATGGTAAATGACATGGGTTCGGGAATTAAGGGAAAAATCAGATTGTTTGCAGACGATTGTGTTGTATATGCTGAGGTGGGAGAGGGGAGTGGAAATTTGCAGGCAGACATTGATAATATATGGCTGTGGACCAGAAAAAAAGTAAAATGAAGATAAAATATAAGAAATCGTAAAACAAGTCTTTGTAATTTGAATGGATTTTCTTAAAATAGTTAAAAACTATTACAAATTGAATGAAATGGTTTCACACTTCAGAATATGTATTAAGTATTTTTAAGATTTTGAGGGTGTTAAATGATGTTTAAGGCGGTTTAACGATGTTTAATGATGGATGTTTTAGGGTGGGTTTTGGCTATAGTTGGTTGAGAATGTGTGTGTGTATGACCGTGTGAATGTAGGGGAAAGGCGAGGAAAATGTTTAGTCCCAGATGAAATATTTTATGTACTTTTGCGTTTATTTAGATGAGCTGAGAGGACAGGTGAACCACAAGTAGTAGCATGTTGCACTATATGGAATAACATCGTGTCAATAACATGTACCTACCCCTCTTTTCACTGTTTAAATATTCGCAAATTATGTGTAAATCATCTAGAATGTATCGCCAAGTACTCTGAGAAATTTTGGTCAGTCGTTGTATGACTGAGTGAGAACGTATATGAGGGACTAGTTGTATGTGGGTGTGAGAGAGTGTCTGTGAGAGAGAGAGAGAGTGTGTGTGTGTGTGAGACTGTGTGATATATATATCTCTCTTTCAAGTGTTTTTTTTCTTTAGTTTCGGTAAATTTTGCTTCTGAAATACAAGTATACAGGTTTGTATGGTTGTAAGAGTATTAAATGACTTAAATGCGTATGCAGGTTTGTATGTTTGTAAAAGTATTGCATGTTTAGTTTTATAGTGTAAATTATTTGAATTTTAAGTATTTTTTAAAGAATTTTTAGTTTATAGCATAAAATGTTTGAGTTTTAGACAAGTTCTATAATGTATTGAGTGCAACAGAGTAATTTCCATTTCTAAAACTATTGTTATTATACTTATCTTCGAAAAAGTTATGAAAATGTTTTGACCTTGAAAATATTTTTTTTTTACTGTATAAAATGCATAAATGATTTTGACAGTGTAAAACTACTTTAATTAACAGTGCTAAATTAATAGATTTTTGCAGAGTATCACTACTTAAAAGTTTTTAATGGTGTAAAAACTTGAATTTTTTTAACAGTGTAGAAATTTGAATTTTTATCAGAGTAGAAATTCATAAATTTTTAAAATGTCGAGTATTGAACATTATTTAAAAAAATATTTATATTCCATACTGGGCTTAAAATTTAAATGCAATATCGTCTATGTAAAACAAATAGTTCTTGCTAGTCAGAGTCCGCATGCTCCAAATGTTTGTGAAAGGTAGACGAGGCGAGGCGAGGCGAGAGAGGTCGTGAAACACTATCAATTCTGGGCTGCTTGACTCGAAATTTGTAAATCGGAGATGCACGGTGGAGGGACAAGGCTGGAGGGGAAGTGTCAAGTTTCTCCATTTCCCATCCCTCGGCACAATGCAGAGACTCTTGCAGGGTGTACACGATGAATTGTTGGAGGGGAAAAGGAGAATGTCGAGCAGGCAGGACTTGTCTGGTGGGGGTTGCCGGGCCGGCGAGGGAGGGGGAGAGAGAACTTATGGTGGCGCACCCGAGCGTTAGCGACAGCTTAATGTACTAGATTTCCCATTCTCTCATCCCTCACCTGCTCCATGCTGTGCACATCTCCAGTCCGCGAGCGACCTGGCCCAGTGCTGCTCTATACTCCCCTTGTTTCCCCCTCACCGTGCATGCAGCCCGTTGGACGGGCGAGACCTTGCCCCATCTATTCCCTATTGTGTTTCATTTCTACTTGCCTGTTAACTACCTGACTCTCATCCACGTTTAAAGTATTTTGAACTCACTACATTTTTAATCACAGCTCTTGCTCCTGTCTTTCCCCAACAAACATAAAATTTAAAATTAAGAAAAACATTTTCCCCTTTTGTGTAGGATATTAATAATAAAATTATGTTTGCAGTTATACTGTGTATGTGTGTGTAAGTTATTATGAGTGTTTTATTTTTATCAGAAGCACAAGAAACCTACATATATTTATTGTGGTGTTGCAATTTTTATATCGAGGAAACTAAAGAAAATTTTTTAGTTAGATGAAAATGGGTGAGAGTAAGTGATCCAGTATTGACATCTTTCCTGAAGATCTTTACATAAGCGATTCCAATTCGGAATCGCAGACAAAACAAACAAGCTGTCGAGACAGTGTCCCTTCGTCTAAGTAGAAATGAGTTAATCTCTTGGGGGATGATCTCTACTTAAGCGATTCGAGCACGAATTCGCTTACGGAGACATTGTCAAAACGAAAAGGTCAAAATGTGTCCACTTCCCCCAAACACGAGAAGGTCGATATTTTGAATAACGATTTATTTGTATCAGCTCGGAAGATTCTTGTGATTCGGAGAGTGTTCAGTCTCTTTCACATACGACTTTCGAGTCGATTAGAAACATTTCACCAAGGGAGCCGGAAAATAATTCCTTTTCCGATTCCCAAGCCTCAGTGGAAGCTTTGCCAGACCTGACATACCAGCTCATGACTACGGCTCAAGACTAAATTACACACGGATACGCAATGATCAATTCCACTCTGATGAAGATTTTTCTCGTGTTTTTACAGAGGTGTAAAGTCCCTTTATTAAGTTTAATAATGGCATCACCCCGGCCAGTTAGATTATCCATTTCTGTAGAGGGTAAGTACTTGAAATCTCTCACGGTGGAGGAAGGCCCTACAGAGACTTTTTATTTTCAAAACAAAGCACTCTCTGTCCTCCAGTCATCCGATGTGAGTTTAATCTATGATTATGATAACGTTCCTTATACCACTAACAGACTTGAGGAGTTTAATGCACATGGTTTTGGCTGGAGTCTGCAAATTTGACGTACATGGACGTCCATGTGAGCCAATATCAGCCGTTCACCATCAGTGCTGCCCAAGTTTATTTCCAATTGTCTTGCTTGTGTCGATGTAGACTGCCTGGAGGAAATGTGTTTCCACTACACCGTTGTAGCATATTTGTTTCCTGTCACGCAACATTTTTGCAGAATTGCTTCATATCCAAAACCTCACCAGGTTTTGAATACTGAAGATCTGTCGACACCTGTAGCCATGCAGGATATTCGTAAGTTCAATGAGAACAATTCTATTTCTATCAATGTCTACTGTGTGGTGGACAAAGATATCCATATAATTGACGAAACTTGCGAAAAGGGTGGGGTTGTAGTACCCATGTATATTTATCCTGTACGCCATGACAAACATGTGAATATTTTGGCGATTCGCGCGAGTGGAAATGCCGCTCATTTGCGTTTCGTATGCATTAGAAATTTGTCAGAGCTGGTTGGTAGTCAGCTGAGTAAGGAGAAAAACAAAATGTTTGCAAGTATTGCCTCCAGAATTTCAGAACTGAGGAGAAACTCGCAAGTCATACTCTTCTTTGCCAGCTACAAAATGCTGTTCGCAGTACTTTCCCCACTGGGAACGACAAGTACTTGGAATTAAAAGATTACAGCAAACGACAGAGATTGGGTTTCGCCGCCAATTGCGAAGTAGAAAGTTGCCTGAAACCCATGTCCACTTGCTTGCCTAATGATGAAACGAGCAATACAACTACCATCAACCAACATGTTGCATATGCTTGTAGCATTTTGTTGGTTTGTTCATACAATCCGACTTTATCTCAGTATTTCGAGTTTGTGGGTGCTGATTGTATGTACGAATTAGTTGATATATTAGTTGAACTTACAAAGTGGGTTGCAGGGATTTACAGCGCCATTGTTCCGATGAAGCCAAAAACCCCTGTTGATGAAGCTAGGTTGGTGGCTCAGAAAAGTTGTCACATTTGTAAATAAAAGCTCGGTACAGATGTTTTTGTGGTCGACCATGACCATCTGATGGACGAAATCAGAGGCTGCGCACATAATAAGTGCAACATGAATATCAAACTGCCCAAAAGACAAATTGTTGCTGTTTTCCATAACCTGCAGAATTACGATGCTCACATTCTTACAAAGCCCTTGGCTGAACGTCACATAATGTTACACAATGGAACCATGGTCATTGAAAATCTTGGAAAAATTCAAGTGATTGGAATGACCCTAGAGAAATACAAATGTATTACACAACAGTTTCTTAATGGGACTGATTGCAATGGAAAGGCACAATATTTCAAGTTAAGATTTATTTGATTCATTCTAATTCATGAGCGCCTATCTGGAAACGTTAGCAGGCAATTTTCTACCTGCGCAATTGAGTATCACCCGCTCGATGTTTCCAGACAACACCCAATTCGAATTGGCAAAACAGAAGGGAGTTATTCCTTATGACTTTGTTAAGTCGCCAGACAGTCTGATGTGCAGGTCACTCCCAACAAAGGACGCATTTCACAATGTAATGAAAGGCGAAGGTATTAGTGATGAGGATTATGCTCATGCCCAAGCCACATGGGATGCGTTCAACTGCTTAAACTTGCTGCAGTATGCCATTCATTACTTACGTGTGGACACTTGTTTATTGGCTGATTTTTTGAGAATTTCAGGACCGTATATTTGCCTCATTACGGTCTTGACCCTGCCATGTACGTCGCAGCCACATCTCTTTCACGAGACGCTTTATTGTCAATGACACGCGTGCTGCTAGAGATGTTGACTGATCCTGACATGTATCTTTTTGTAGAACACGTGGTTAGGGGCGGCATTACCCAGGTTTCAAAAAGACCTTCGGATGCCAACAATGTATACTTGGGTGAGGACTATGACCCCAGAGTGGCATCGAAGTATACAGAGTGTTTCGTAACTTATGTTACAGACTTGGGAGGTGATTTATATGGAAAAACATTACGAAAATGCTGATTGACGTATGTCCAGAAACGACATCTAAGAGTGGAAAACACCCCAAAAGCTGGGCTATAAAAATTAATTTTTATTTAACAAAGGGGAAACAAATTAATATTAACTTAAGAAATTTAAATATTGTAATTTAATATTATTTGTTTGCCATTTTATTAAGTAAACGTTATTATTAAAGCCCACCTTTCGGGGTTGTTTTCAACCATTAGACAGTGTTTCCGGACATATGTCAATCGCCATTTTCGTAATGTTTTTCCATAAGGAATCACCTCCCAAAGTCTGTAACATAAGTTACGAAATAACCTGTATATGCTGTTTCGAAGTCAACGGGCTGTACAGTCATACAATGTGGTCCAGCTTGTGATAGGTAATTTCGAGTGGGTTGAGACTGACGTGTTCTCTTCATGGGATTTTGTAAACATGGTGAATGATGGTGACACGTGTTTTTTTTCGCGGAAGTTGATCTGTCTTTTCTGGAGGAGTGTCATGATAAACTATCTGATCTGCCTTTGGCCCCAGAAAATGCAGTACCCCCGAACAGCTCGCGTGAGAAAATTCCTTTAAAACTCGCGCCACAGAAAAAATATGTTATACATGGGGAAACACTGAGGCAGTACTTGATGTGAGATGGCGCGGGATCAAAGTTGTAGTTTTCGTGGCGCGTCTCAAACTAAGGTAGTTATTGACGACAGATGTGGAAAATGTAATCGAAAAGTGCGAAATGGTGTTTTCTGTGAATCTTGTGATCGCTGGTTCCACCTCAAGAGGTGCAGCAATATTAATGAAGATGAAATCCCTGA
This sequence comes from Dryococelus australis, assembly GCA_029891345.1. Classification (NCBI taxonomy): domain Eukaryota; kingdom Metazoa; phylum Arthropoda; class Insecta; order Phasmatodea; family Phasmatidae; genus Dryococelus; species Dryococelus australis. Next base: position 2,705,608 of record CM056997.1, read on the forward strand.
TCACGAATGGCAGTGCTCAACACGTGAAAACAAAAATGGGGGCGCAGATCATGTGCTTAGTCGAGATGACTGTGAGATTGAGCTTAAGTTGTTGTCAAATCAATTACGTGACGAAAAAAATCATCACAAGAAATAATCAAAATTCTTCATGAAGAGGTAAAGTTACTTCAGTCTCAGGTAAATGGCGAAACTAGCGCTGTGAAAACTAACTTAGAATAAAATTCTTGGGCAAAGGTGTTGCGTAAGAAGAGTAACGAGCGTTCTTGTGTACCACACGAAGCAAGATTTAATAACAACCCTCAGACTCATGTATCAAGCTTGCCTACTTCGAATAGATTCTCTGTCCTGCAAGTACACAACTATAACGAAGCTTCATCAAAACAACTCCCACCAACCATAAGTAATCTTAAAACGAAACTTCGTCAGAAAAAGACTTCGGGTGTAAAGTTAAAATGTTCACGGACAGTGAGGGTCGTGGTGTTGCAAGTAAAGTGCCTGACAAACTAAATACTCATGAAGTGTGTTCAGTTGTTAAACCTGATGCAACACTAAAAGAAGTTGTAAATGGAATTTCAGACACTTTCGCTACTGTTAGTAATAACAATTCAGTTGTTATCTTAGGTAGCATGAATGATATAGCAAGAAATGAAGGTGAAAAACTTACGAGATCTTTAAAATACAATTTAGCAATGTTAACACATACGGATGTTGCTCTCGTTGAGATAAATTGTAGGTATGACTTAGCTAAGGAATCCTGTGTAGTAGTCACTTTCAGAATATTTCCCATATAAAGAGCAGTGAATTGGGCAAAGGTCGTCATACAAAGCATCGCATGCATCTCAAAAGAAAATTGCAGAAAAAAATTAAAAACTTTGTCAGTAGTCTTAAGCCTAATACAAATGCAATTGTTATTGAAATTCAGGGAGACTAGTAAATTTGGCCAATCCTACTATTATTACTTCACAGAGTTGCAAACTGGATTGGCAACCCTCAAATTCAAAAGTTAGCTCAATAAATAAGTAACCTGTTGTAGGCAATAAACAAGATGTACCTAATCTCTCACGTTCTAAAAATTTTCTCAAAGTTATGCACCACAATGTGTGCAGTTTGTACAACAAAAACGTTTTGTTAGAATCCATTGTGAATTAGTCACATACATATATTTTATGTATTTCAGAACATTGGCTTTCTGAGAACAACATAGATTTTTGCAATATTAATGGCTATTTTTTGGCTTCAAGCTATTGTAGAGCCAGTTCTGGAGGTGGAGTATGTATATTTTTAAAAAGTGGTCTTTCTTGTAAAACAATTGATGTAAGTGATTTGTGTATGGAAAAAACCTTTGAATGATGTTGTGTAGAGATAAGAAACCTAAAAATCTGTCTAGCAGTTGTTTATAGATCTGACAGTTCAAATGAGTATGCTACTTTTTTTTTGTATTGAGAATCAATTATAAAACGAATCTTCAATCTTAAGAAATACGTGTTAGTATGTGGTGACTTTAACATAAATTTTAATGATTGTAGTACACTCAGCACTATGCTACTGAACGTATTAAAGCAATTCAATATGTCAATTATATGTACCGACTCAACTTGACATTCAAAAAATGGTAGCAAATATATTGATTATATCGTAACCAATATAAATCCATCATTCTGTTCAGCTTACAATATAGAAACATTGATTTCTAATCACATGGCTCAAAAATTGGTATAACTCTAGACTTGTTAGATTCTCAAACAAACAGTTGGAATACCAAAATCTTATTTTATGCACAGAAGGAATTTTAGAGTTGAAAACATGCAAGTATTCAATAATATAATGTTACACGTTAACAGTGTTTTAAACGAAAATCATGTAACAATCTCGTATCAATTTGTTAACTTATAAGGTACAATAGAAATAATTGTCCAACTTGCGATGTATTTCGTATAGCATACGCCTTCGTTGATTGCAAGGACACTTAAAAGTGGTAACACACTTTATTAATTTAAAACTGGCCTATGTTTAATCATGTACAATCTGTAAAAGGTTTGCTTTTACTCATGTCAGTGTAGGCATTTTTTTTAAATAGTGCATATACTAAAATTAAATGAAAGTATGACACCTTGAAGCTGACTTATGTTACACATGCTCATGACGACATATTTGTACAAGACCTCATTAAAGCGAAATAATTTCTCACATAGGCTATTACAGTTTGTGCATTACACCAAACAACAACTAAAATTAATTTATTATAAGCACATATTAATTTACTTTCACTAGGCTGCAACCCTCATCAGTCATACTTCCTAATTAGAAATTGCTTGGAACTTTATTGTATAAAAAATCACACCTTTAATTTTTATAGAAATCATGGTCGTGTCTTTATTTCTAAGAACGATAACATAAAAATCAAAAATATTATAGTTACATGGCAAATAGGCTGGTACACAAATTACATATTTGAAAGCTAAGTGCGTATGGCATATTCAAATTTTTTTTTTAAAGAAAATTTTTACACATAATCTACAGTTACCTAGCTTACATTCACACCAGTTAATAATAGCAGAGGATTCTATTAATTTTTATTTCCACTCACTCAGATTAGTTTTCAAAATCTTTCTGCCCGTCCATTTCTACAAACCTTTCTCGTACTGGAAGCCCTCTAGTATACCGAGGATCCACAAGTTCGCTTAGCAAACAATCCATATGAAAATACACTTGTTGTTTTTCCATAAATGTTTTCCAGAAATGATCTTTTCTCTCAACCTTTTGTACAGACATTCTTTTCGGAGTCCAAAACGCAAACAAACAGTAATCTCTCTTGGCTGCTGTGAAGTTGACCCTGTATTTGGTAATTATATGAGCGTTTCTCTTTCAAAACCAATTTTCCTTCCTTCAATTAACAAAAATGATTTTTTTTGTTGTGTACAGCTTCTTCAGGTGTTGTCGTACACGCAACAAGTGGGCATTTTAGTTCCAATACTACCGTATCTCCAATCAAACCATCAGGAGACGCAGCAAGGAAAGGAGGTTCGATGCCAACAAACAGGCCACACTTATGAACTTCTATACCCTCAAGTTCTTGGAGAGCACTGAGAGCGAAAGGCTCTTTTTCAATACCATACCGTGTTTCGACAGAACCACCAAATGTCGAATACAACATTTCTGTGACACTTTTCTTGCATAATGTGCTTGTCCGCATTTTGCATACTCTCCGGAACCACGATGATGTTTATCTCTTTGATCTTTCTGTTTTCCAAAGCTGACTTTGGGATTGCAAAACTGTGTGTTCCTGAAGGTCTTCGATTTCATTCACGTCTAACTGTAGGGACGACAAGAACTTTTATTTGCTCTTATTGAATTCATCTTCTGCAATATCTGGTTCTTTCTCCAAGGTACACATTTTTCCATAGCCCTCGTCGGGATAGCTGCATTTCCCGTGTTTTGTTCCCCTCTTTTTTCTTCAAAAAACTGTAGTTTCCTTTTAGAACGCACGTTCCTGGACTCCTACCTGTTAATTTTGTGTGCACTGCACTGTGAACACTGCGCCTGGTGTTGAATGATACAGATGAAGCTCCACACCATCCTTCGTACGAGCCTTTTAAAGCGCAGTTAACTCGTTTGGCTCCTATTAATTTTACCACATATGAGTTGAAAAATTCTCCCAAATTGCTCGTTACGTTGTGTATGAGGCTTGGAGCATAATGGGCAACAATTTACACGGCAGATTTCAAGTCATCCCATAAACCACACAATATCATGTCAGGTACACAATTATCTTCACATTAATTTTGTTTTTTACAAACGTATGTATCGCATTTCGTGTGGTCTCCAAAAACGTGACTAGGTCCATTAAAAACATCGTTCCTAAGTGCTTGTATTCGTCCATTTGTTGGAATCCCTCAGATGTTGCTTCGGTGAGATATTGCTCCAGTAACAGCTCCTCACAATCTTCTCAAGTTTTCTTCTAACTTTTTCTCACTATTGGTGGAACATATTTTTCTTCGTCAGATCTCTTAAACGATTACCATAATTGTGTAGCACATGGTTAGAACATTCTATTTCTTCCACAATGTGCTCTGAACCATTGGGTTTGCATTTCGCAATGTGGCTCTTCATGCTATTGCTGATAATAACAACCAACAGAATTTACGATATATCTTGGGAAAAAATAGTAAGTAGTCACTAGTTACAATTTCCGTCTAATGTAGTCCATTCGTTTAGAATTCTCGCATTGCATACTAATCACAAATTAAAGCTTGATTACAAATTTCCAGATATTATACAACTATTGATTTTGTCATGTTACTAACTCAAAAATGTACTCATAAATTCTGAATAAAATCTGAAAGATAAGTGAATCGTAAATAAACATTGGAATATTTACATACTGAGGGCAAGGTTTGTTTTGGATTTAAAAAAATATTAATTTGTGAAAGGCCATGTTGATATTACTAAGTTTTTTTGACAAAAAAACTATGAGTGGAATAGACTTAATTTCGTTCATAAAACAAAACGTACTTTTCCGCCAAGAAAATATGGTTGAAATAAAACTACTTGATCTAACTATACGAAAATCATTTGGCATCTGAATATTTTATTTACTTTAAAAAAAAATTACCTGTCATATGTGATAAAAGAACAAAACCCCATACAATAATATGAATTTCCCAACCACAATCTTTTATTAGGCCAGTAGCAAGACAGTGAACTTTCATTTAACAATACAAGAATAGTTTGTCTGATACAAATACATTTCTTAATAAGTTAACATTTTTTATATAGACACTATGATGTATTGTGTTACCCAAAGAATAAAACAAACAAATGTGTTGGGATGTTCATTTGCCACAGAACGGGACACAGCTCGCTGATTCAGGCGCGTTTATCTCTTCTTGACATAAATGTTTTAGTTTACTATACTCGGCTCTAAGATCATTCGACATGGCGAACTTCTAGGTTTCCATTTAGATTTATTACAAAAATTTACATTAAAAAAATTTCGTTGTGTAAACCGATGACATTGTTTTGTGTCAGCATACTGTAAGTCCTGAATACAATAATTCCTTAGTAATGCCGTATCTGTATTTTTGAATCGTACGTCCAACATCTTCCAATGTAGTGTGTAAATACGTATGTAATATATATATGTATATATATGTATATATATCTGTATGTATATACGTGTATATATAAGTATATATGTGTGTATATATGTCTGGGAAATTCGCTGCACTAGTTAACGAAACAGTAGTTGAAAATCCTATGAACTTTCATAGACCGAGCTCAGAAACGTACTTGAATCGATAAAAGCTTATAAAATAACAGACACACTATATCGGCTTAACACATGAATAAATTTTCCCGATAAATTATTATATTAAAACTTGTACAAATATTTCGCACTGTAGTTTACGAAGACTGTGAACGAGATATGAACCCCGGAGTATATACTATTCGAAGAAAGTGATAGGTGAAGCATGCTGTAGGCTGTATAGAAACGTCGGCTTCGCAGATAACTTAAGCCTCGATCGCACCACGACTCCCCGCCATATGTCGTCCTGAGCGGTGACGTCTCAAGAGCAGACTGCGATGCTCAGTGATGTGTATGCATACAGCGATGTATCCAGGGCGACATTCAATCACAAACTAAAAATGGCACTGGCTAGCCAGAACGGTTGAAAGCTCGTGTCCCCCTCCACCGACCACCACCCCCAACCCGGAGCCCATTTTCGGCTAGTTGGAGGACTGCTTACACCTGCTAGGCAACACCCTCCCACTACACCCCAAGCCCAGAATGCATCCTTGTCCTCCATGTCGGGGACTGTTCCCCTACCAGCCACCCCCTCAAGACACCAAGTTTGAACTCACTCGAAGGCCGTTAACCTGTTTGCAAAAACTGCCCTCTACCCACGAATTTGAAGTGGACGGGTCTGCTTACCTCTCTCCCCTCGCCTAAGCAAGGTTACACTTTCGCCTGGCTGTTAACTTGTTCAGAAGAGAAGGTTTCTCCTATTCCAAAGAGATGGCTTGTTTGCACTGGCATTGAAGAAAAATGTTTCCCAAGTCCCGAAGAAAAAATTATTTCCCTGAAGTAAAAATTAATTTTACTCCCAAAAAAATTCCAAGAAATGAAATTTAATCCAATAAACTTTAGGTTTCAAGCATATTTTCCCAGTATAATTTTTTCAAATCTCACAGAAATCCAGAAACTATGAAAATTATTTCGTACAAGAGATATTTTCACTCGCTACATCAGTAATTAATGAAAAATTAAGCATCATTCGATTTAAGCAATACACAAGTAAAGCTTTTTTTAAAAATTTTTTTATTTTTTTTCCACTTTTTGAAAAATTGCATCAAAACCAAATGTCTTTATATTTTAGCCAAAGGTAAAACATACATATTAAATCTGTTTACAATATTTGTGCACAGCATAAAAAAATACATATTTTAAAAGTAGATTTCTCCGTAAGTTTACTTGCGAAAATTTCGACTGCACTACAGCATACAATGTGTATATTTTAACAAATATAAACTAATTTTTATTTAAAAATACCACTTTTAGACATAATATTAATGAAATAGGACGAATACAGCCTGAAATAACTTTTATGGAAGCTGAAATCTGTCAAATACCACGATATTTTTAAAAGGTCCAAATTTAAACAAATTTAAATGATAATACCGACCATTTTGAATACATATCATATATAAGCACGAATAAATTAATGTACAACTGCAGCACCGAGAGTTAGGCATCTACTATAACACTAAGCGTCCACTACAACGCTTGGCGTACACTACAATGCTAGGGGTCCACTTCATCATTAAGCGTCCACTACAACACAAGGCGTCCACTACAATGATAGGCGTAAACTACAATGCTAGGCGTCCACTACAACGGTAGGCATCCACTACAATACTAGGCGTCCACTACAATTCTAGGCGTCCACTACAATGCTAGGCATCCACTACGATGCTAGGCATCCACTACAACACTAGGCGTCCAATACAATACCAGGTGTCCACTACTATGCTAGGAGACCACTACAGCGCTAGGCGTCCACTACAATGCTAGGCGTCCACTACAATGATTGGCGACCACTAAAACACAAGGCGTCCACTACAATACTAGGCGTCCACTACAATGCTAGGTATCCACTACAACACTAGGCGTCCACTGCCACACTAGGCGTCCACTACAATGCAAGGCGTACCCTACAACCCAGGGCGTCCAGTACAATGCACGGCGTCCGCTACAAAGCTAGACATCCTATACTACACTAGGCATCCACTACAATCCTACGTGTCCACTACAATGCTAGGCGTCCACTACAACACTAGGCGTCCACTACAATGTTAGGCGTACACTACAACACTAGGCGTCCACTACAATGCTAGGCGTCCACTACAATGCTAGGCGTCCACTACAGAACTATACGTCCAATACAACACTATATGTCCACTACAATTCTAGGCGTCCACTATAATAGGAGTCCACTACAACACTAGAAGTCAACTACAACACTAGGCGTCCACTACAGTGCTAGGCGTCAACTACAATGCTAGGCGTTCACTACAACACTAGTAGTCCACTACAATACTAGGCGCCCAACACAATGCTCGGCGTCCTCTACAACACTAGGCGTCCACTACAACATTAGGCGTCCACTACAACCCAAGGGGTTCACTTCAAAGCTAAGCGCCCACTACACGTCTAGGCGTCCACTAACCACTAGGCACCCACTACAACACTAGGTGTCCACTACAAGGCTAGGTGTCCACTAAAATGGTATGCGTCCACGATAACGCTATGCATCCACTACAAAAATTGGCATCCAATACAATGCTAGCCGTCCTCTTCAATGCTAGGCGTACACTACAATGCTAGGTGTCCACTACAACGCTAGGCGTACACTACAACACTAGGTACCCACTACAATGCTAGGTGTCCACTACAACGCTAGGCGTACACTACAATGTTAGGGATTCCACTACAATACTAGGTGTCCACTACAACGCTAGGCGTCCACTACAATGCTAGGTGTCCACTACAATGCTAGGCGTACACTACAACACTAGGTACCCACTACAATGCTAGGTGTCCACTACAACGCTAGGCGTACACTACAATGTTAGGGATTCCACTACAATACTAGGTGTCCACTACAACGCTAGGCGTCCACTACAATGCTAGGTGTCCACTACAACGCTAGGCGTACACTACAATGCTAGGGATTCCACTACAATGCTAGGCGTCCACTACAATGCTAGTTGTCCACTACAACCTAGACTTCCACTACAATGCTAGGCGTCCACTATAACGCTAAGCGTCCACTACAATGCTAGGCGTCCACTACAACAGTAGGCGGCCACTACAATGCATGGCGTCCAGTACAATGTTAGGCGTTCACTACAACACCAGGCGTCCACTACACCACGAGGCGTCCACTACAACGCTAGGCGTACACTACAATTCTAGGTATCCACTACCACGCTAGGTGTCCACTACAACGCTAGGCTTCCACTACAATGCTTGGCGTCCACTACAATGCGAGGCGTCCACTACAACGCTAGACGTCCACTACAATGCTTGGCGTACACTATAACACTATGCGTCTACTACAATGCTAGGCGTCCACTATAACGCTATGCGTCTACTACAATGCTAGGCGTCCACTACAACTCTAGGCGTCCACTACAATGCTAGGCGTTTACTACAACAATAGGCGTCTACGTCAATACTAGGCGCCCACTACAACACTTGGCGTCCACTACTACGCTAGGCCTACACAGCCAGAACGACGCCAGACATCCACTCCAATGTCAGAGGCTACGTCAGAGGGTACAGCAGCACCTAGTTATACAACACAGAATCTACAGGAGAATACATCTCTCTCTGCATCACCCCGCAACAAATAGAATGCATCAAGATCACTGCTGTGACAATCGTGATGAGGATTGTGTCGAAGTATTCTATGCTATTCTAGCATTTGGAAAGACGAAAACTGTATTGAGTTTAGACTGTTCTCAATTGTGGGCGCTGCCAAAAGAGATTATCATTACTTTTGCGGGACATGAAATATAGCTAGTATATCAGTTCCTTCGTGAACATTTACGAGCTAATGATGATATTGTGTTGTGTCTTCCGTGTGAAGTCTGCCCATACTGTATGCCCGCTTTCGTTAATAATGAGAACTTGGAACATATGGGGGGGGGGGGCACTCGCTCAGATCATTTATACCCTCTTGGTACTGGGTCAGCTAGGTTTGTTGAATAAACAGGGGGCTCGCTCAGGAATCTATACTCTGTAGTGCCTTAACTTGTGTGGGCCCCCCCTAGAGCCCGCTACAATATGGTCAACATTTTGAACATAAGTGTGTGACCCACTTAAAATATATCAGTTTATCGTAGCATTACTTTCCCGAATCTGCATGGTGGTAATCGATATATTGATTTTTTTTATGTAGCTCTATCTCACAAAATCATGGATAAAGTCTCAAAGTCTATGTGCTAGCATATTCGATACTTGTCGTTGATACTTTCAACGCACGAAGATTGGTCGGAATGGGCCAAAAGGTAAGATATATATAACCAAATTTACGGCAGCCATGTCGACAAATAGTGATTGATTGATTTAAATCGCATATGGTTATCTACAATAGTATTAGTTATCTACGAAATTTGGCGGGAATATGTTTAGTAGTCCGAACACAGTAGTCTCCTCACAGTGTGGTAGACCATAATAAATGGAGGGTGTTCTTATTAGGTACTAGATGCATGCCAAGTTTGGTGAGATTTGGTTCGTGTATTCAAATGGTAAAAGGGGGGGGGGGGGAGTTACACAGATACACACATACAGACAAGAAAGTTATCTCATAAGCCAACAATCTTTCCTCCGGAAAGTAGGCTGATGACACAAGGAATAAAATGGCTTCTTTTTTATCAAGTAAAACCCGTAGTTTACTGAATGACAACCTATTTTGTGTTCCGTAATGATGATCTGGGCATGATTATGGTAATCATATGTGATCAGGTTCGTATATTGTCCTTTAAATGTATGGTTAGTTCGTCAAGTAGGGTAAAATTGACATTATAAACCAAGTTATCATTGCTGATCATGTAAAAATTTATTTTATTGAATGATGCCAAATCTTGAGCATGGCGATCGTTCAGAAAGAAGTATGTTATTAGAGAGAATACGAAGTTAAATTACACAGTCTACTTGTTATTGTCCTAGCATGTATTGCAATTAAATTCTTTACTGAACAGAATTTGGCAAGACATCACACGTCAGTCTCTCTCACAGAAATTTCCAAAATATCTGTTTGTGTCTAGTATATACTAGTATTTAAGCATAACGACGGAAAATTTACTCAGTGTGTTCTGGAAATGTTTTAAATTTGTTTCGTTATATATCTTAATCATAGACATGAACAGTGCAGAGAGATATTTAGGTAAGTAATTTCAATAAAGTGTTAATAAATACAGCATGTTGTATTGCTATGACGGTAAACCACGCGGATCGATTTATTGCGCATTGACACGTTTACCCTAGTGTACAGTGAAACTTTTATAAAACGTTTCCTTGTAATAGTTGTTAGTGACACCGTATTACTGCACAGTTTTATTGCATCTGTTAGATGGTTAAAAAATATTGGCAAAGAGGGGAGGGGGCATATATCCCAGGTCATACATTCGCACAATTTCATAAGCCTATCTAGTAGTCTAAAATTCGTTATATGCAATACAATATTACTCTGTGACTTCGATTATAGAATGCTTTGACACTGCTCACAATTATTGAAAGCCAGACATAATATATACAATTACAATTAATTAACAGTAATTTTTTAAACTTATATTTAAAGTTCTGTGATACACGTCTACAATTAAAATCAATGTTGGTGTTAAATGAAAAGGAAAGATTACAATGAAGTTATTCCGTTTGAATTACTTTCATGTTTTATCCGACATTACCCGTCAAAAACATTGCATGAGTTCCGCAGAATACGGTAACGCTTACACACGCTACATGCATGTAAAATAAAATCATATATTTCGTAAACTATAAAAAATAGTGTACAGACAAATGATATTATTGAGGCTAGAACAAAATCACTTAATTTCAAACTAATATCCATTCTTCGTGGTTTTTTTGCCATAGTGTTAAAATACCTTCCATTTTCCGCAGTGGACACAAATACTACTGCTAATGTATGCAGCGATATTTCGTTGTTAAGAAGCAAGTTTTCTCACAGTGCTTCAGCGCACTTAGTGCAGCCGTTGTATAGTGACCCTGGTCTAGCTTAGCAACAGCTCTGTACCAAAATTTCAGCTCTATTTTTAGTTCGTCAACTATCCCACGTAAATAATTTTTGTAGAACAACATTAAAGTCTAAAATACATTCGAAGTTTCATTAGAAAGTTGTTGGCATCTGGTGGCAGGAATGTTTGAAATCCTGTCAATATTGAAACTCATTGCTACAGTTTTTAAAAGAAGTATTAAAAATGGTATATATAAATATATAATGACTAGTAATGGTCCTCTGAAGTAGCAGCCTCCACATTACATCTGCAATGTATGCTTGTCCACTGTTCTTTTCTTTAAAATAAAAAATGTCAGCACTTACTGCATTATTAAAAAATACTTAGTGAACTCCGAGTTAGCATTTTCTTTGATATTTCTTATCTCCTATAGTGCCTGCATCTTCTGCAAATTTGCACACATTTTTCATATCATCCTTTCTTTATTGCAATAGCATACGTAAAATGTTGCTGTAGTAAAATATGTAATTGATAACGTGCAGAACAATAACCAAATTAGCATTTTGGCTGTACAATTTAATTGGTGTGCAGCATTACAGGAATCTTTATCTGATCAATCAGAAATACTTTTTAGTGTTAAAATCCAAGAATAATTACAATATAATTGCATCATTTAATCCACCTAGGTGCACATGTCTCTTTATATTTTTTGTTGCTATAACAAATTTATGCCGTTTTTAAACATTTACTCAGTACAGAATGCTTTTGCGGGCGGTGTGTGAAAAAAATGAAACAACTTTCCCGTTGTACCCAAAAATTTCTAATTGATTTAATTACACAGAAGTTGAATATGGTTGAGTCTAAAAAGTAGCAGCACAATGCATGTGCATACATTATTGTAGCTGCTCCGTCATATCCTTGGTGTTGGTAACGCAATTTGATCATATCTATTCCAAGATCCTTACATTTATCAATCATGCCTGTAACATCCTTAAGTGGTCCAAACTACAAAATAAAAGAGTTTTCAACATCTGACAAGATAGAATATAGACAACGAATGCAAAACGATATTTTCTCAACATCAGAAATGTCGGTCGTTTCGTCAAGGAGCACAGAAAAAAATTACAAAATAACTTTGGCCACCTATCCATAAAGTAGTGCACAGCGTACTGTTAGATAACGAATTTTTGATGATATAGCCATCTCTTGCCCACGATCTAAGAGCTATTCGAAATCAATATTTACACCCGTTTGATTTGAGGACCTGGTCGCCTTGTGACTAGAGCTATATAAGACTCGAGGAGAGGAATCGGCACTTCGTACTGATAACACGGCATCTCTTTTTGTAGAATTTGACAGCAATTATTCGCATGTTTGCATCATGTACTGAGTACTATATACAATGATGCACATTATAATAATTTTAGTGTTTTTTAGTATTATCAAAAAATATATTTAATATGTTAAATATGCAAGCATGCTAACTACCCTACTTTAGATGTTAGCCAAACACTGGTTAAAAATTTATACAAAATATACAACAATCTTGGACGTATATAAGAACACACTGGGAAAGAAAATGCTTGCTACTAGGTTACTTCTTCAAGTACTGTTTATACTAAGACACTCTCGTGTTGAAATCACGCAACACCTGTCTGAAGGCTCATAAACACTGGTATATTTTATGAATGACCTAAATATCTTCTTCTTCCTAGTTCTTTGTAACAAAGCCTAAAAGTTCGATATTTTAAATCACACGAATACAAATTTCCAGTACTGCCGTTGTGAACTTTTCAAACAGTTAAATTATTTATCTGTGCCGACTGCAACATATTTGTAACCCACAATGTAGCCAACGTTTTTGATGTAGTAATATTAATAATATTGCGACAAAATTAGTAACGTTAACTATTTACAAAGTCTTATAGTACTACAACAATAATGGCGCAGCAACGAAATAACGGGAACAAAATATATCTGTGTCACTGCGACATCAACGTAACGCCCATCCAACACCAGAGTATGCTGACTTGACATTGTAAAATGGCGGATGAAAGTGAACAGCGATTACCTCGTAAAATGAAAGCACTGTATTTGAATTTTAAAACATAGGATGAGAACTAAATGTTACTTAGATCAGCTTTCAAACCTTGAAAGGAAGTTAACGTGTGCCAAATATGCATATATTTCTATAACATAAAGTATTTCAACGTGACGGAAGAGTTCTGCAGCTTGTCATAATATGTCATAGCGTGGAATACCAACTATGTGAAACAAAATGTGCAACACAGCAGTTGGTGAAACGACGACTTTCTTAAAATAGAGAACGTCATGTTTACAAAGCCGGGCACTTCTTGCTTTATTTTTTCTTCGTAGGTAATATTTCTTTTTTTAATAAAATTATTGCATTTTTTAGGCAAAAGAAATACAAAACACATATAACACAAATGTTAACATCAATTAAACAAAAAAAGTATTTTGCCGCGACATAAACACCGCTTTAATGTTGATATTACAGCGACGAAGTTACAAAAATACTAAATATTACAGTTACTTTAATAACATAAGAGTATATTACATTAACAACAACATTAGATACTGAAGGTTTAGAGATAAAAAGAAGAATATTGTACTGATAACATTAATATTGTTAGAACAACATTAGAGAGTAAACCCACGATCAATTAAATGGTCGTGGCAGTAGAAACATGTACGTATCGTGAGGACAAGTCTGCACATCCGAGTCTTCAACAGCGCGAGCGAGAACATGTTAATACAACTTTGAAAGTTCCCACGCCCCGACTTGCAAGGAAATTTCTCAGCCAATCACTGCCAGTCTCTTAAACCAATACGAACTTTTTGGCTTGATTCTTCGAAAATCCATTTATTGCAACATATTTCTGATTTCTTTAATATTCCACGAATCAGAATTTCATTTTATGACATGACAACATACTTCGAGCCTCGGCCATTCCTCGTGATTCAGTTAATAATCCTGATCATTTTTGGGATGTTCATAAGTCAAGAACCAGAAGAACCTTTCCGAATACCAAAACATGCAGCTTACAAGCAAGTTTTAATACATGTCAAACTTATGTTAAATAATCTGTATGCTTTTATGTATCAATTTTCATTTGAAAATCGTATGTTAAAACACAGAAAAAAATGATTTCTCCTCCACGAGGAAGCAAACAATCAACTTCAAAAAAATTTTTAGAAGGAAAAGACAAATCACTTACAAAATATGTAATAACCAACCATTTTCGGGAATGCAGGAAATCATGGCTGATAAGGATATTGATTACAGGAACCGTGTAGATGCTTTTATGGAAGTCATATTTCTGGAGAGAAGAAAGACTGCAGCCTATTGTATAAAAAAAGGTAAGAAGAGTCTATGGGGGGGGGGGGGATAGATTTGACGCTTCATTATTTACAGTGTATGGGGCAATCGGGTGGGAGTAATTCTCTCGCCTGATTGCTGTTATTTGCTATATTCGCTCAACAAATCAATCCAAAAAAAAAAAGTTTCCATTAAAGACCATATTTCCTTAGCTTTTTCTGCAGGATGGAGTTGAGTTAGTGATTCTAGTCTGTTTCCTGACAGTTTTTCTAAAAAGCGTATTTTCGCACTACTTCATTGCATTAGCTGGGGAAATATAAGAAATAGAAAGCATGGGGTACGGCGGAAGAGATTGTGATGAAGTTCAAGATGATTTGGAGTTCGTATGGCTTGAGATGGGGAGAAGAAATTCAAAATGGACTAAATTAGAAGAAAGTTAAGAAGCAGGGAGTTACGTAATACACGCTGCTACTGCCCAGGACTCACTATCTCGCCACTCACATCCCCTTGGCCATGGTAGGGCCTAGTTGTTGACTTGACTTGTGTTCTGTAGGGACAACAGCAGGAGTGGATGGACTTGGAAGATGCACACACCAAAGTGTTTACTTCCGTTGCAAATCTTACTAACTGAGATGATGAACATACATATTCAAGTTCCTTGTCGCATACGACTATTTGATCAATATAAATAATGTATGGTGATAGGGGCTATATTATGTTGTGTACCAATACTTGCTTCAGTGATTTTCAGTACTCTTGTATACGCTTAAAAAAAACGAATCAATATATTGTATGGACCTTTGCGTTGTTGCATCTCTGTTACAAAGAGGGCATAAAAATTAATTACTCTTGTTGCTAGAGTTAAAGCACGAAATAAAAAAACAGCCGCAAAATATATAGATGTCTCCTTTCTTATTCTGCAAATGAATGACCGCTGGAAAATTTATTCGCACTGCACAGACCAGACGACTGTCAGCGGAAATTAATTGTTCCAAAATTCGGTTTCATTTCTATTCCAACGGATGTTGTCCCCCAATCATTAATTTCCGATCGGGCCCTTTCAACAGGATGCGAACCGAGGAAAGGTCTTAGAACTCTCATTAAACGCACGTCAAAAGTCGAGGCGTCCCATTAATTTTTTTCCCCTCTCTTTTCTCGAAACAATAAATGAAACTCCACCCCCCCCCCCCACCCTGGCTTTCCATCATCTTGCCAGTGACAACGGCCCGGCTCTAAAACATTCCGATAGGCATGACAGAGGGTAGAAGAGTGTATGGGAAGGGGTTGGGGGGGGGGCAGACACGGCACACAGCTCTGATCACACGTCATAGCTGGACACTCGAAATGTCACGCGTCGCGGCGCTTTGTAAGTTAGTGGCAGGAGGAGGGGGGAGAGGGGGCAGCCAGTTGGATACGTGTTTCGTTGGTGAAAGGGGGAAGTGATAAGGGGGGGGGGGGTGGTCCGTCATGAATAGGGAAAGCGCCAACTTGGCGCTGCTGCGGAACCAGAGCTATTTGATCTGATCAAGACAAGAAGGAAACAACTCGAAAATGGACAAAGGTGCGCGAGTCAAAACATTCTTTATTCCGTGTCGTGCTCTTGGATTGGTCGATTTGTCTGTCTATTTGTATTTTGCAATATGATATGTTTATATTCGGTTACAGTCAATAGTTCCTTGTTTCACACTTATGAAAACAGATCGACGCAGTCTTCAAAAAACTCAAGATTGTTTATAATTACGTATAATTGTTTGTTATATTATATTATCTTAGGAACGGCCCAAGGTACATACCACTGTACTAAAGTTTTCTCCGCGTCTCTCATATACTTCAAAAGAAAATTATCATTCAGCTTTAAAAAAAATACACTTTTAAAACAATTTTTTCAAATCGATATACTAAACGCTTTACTTCAAGATAAGCTAAGTAATTGTTTTCATGTGTATATTTTAACTATTACAAATGACATTACGTTATGGCGATTTCTTAATGGTTAATTCCTTATTTTACAAAATGATATAAATTTTGATCATTCCACTGTTTTGTAGGAATAATATGTGAAGTATAAAAAAATGATAGTGTGGTTTTTTTTCTATTTTCCTTGCAAATATATGAACAGCTATGCAGCAAATGTAACCACAAAAAAAAAAAACACACAAAATAAAGGTATTCTGAAAGAAGATTGACAGCAAGGTAAAATATATTTTTCTATACAATAACTAATTAAGTCTATACATATATTCAGAAATTGTGAATTAGAAAACCATTCAGGCACTGCACGTACATTAAAGTACGCCCACTTTGTAATCTAATGTTTGTAGATGTATTGTATTTCACACCTGAGTATCGACGTTGTGTGAGTAGAGACTGTATGTTCCTGTGCTGAGCATTGTCGCCTAGAGCAACTCAAATAACGTGCATAATTATTATTTTCTTTTGAGATCCGTGAGTCGGATTTGGAATCCGGCGATTAAGAAGAAAGCATCCAGCCACTGATTTAGGGCCGATTTCACCATGAAAGGTTAATATTTTAAACTGAGCTTAAGAGAATCTAAGCTTAGATATAACTCGAACTGCATTTCACCAGCAGTTTCGGCAGTTGATCTCACTAAGCTTAGTTTAGCAGCGAAGCAGACGACATTCGACAGTAACTATAATGGCCACACACGAATCTATCAGCTTATATTTGAGGCCAATGCGGCCTCGATGGGTCCAGGAAAGAGCGAATTACTTGGATGATTAGGACAATGTACACTTTGTTAGACATTTTCGGTTGACAAATCATTCGACATAAATAGTTTTAGAAGAAATTGAAGACCAGCTTGTGTTCCCTTCGAAGAAGAAGTAATCTCAATATTTACCCACTGAGTAAATACAATCAAATTATTTAGCATGTTTGGTTTTGTTACAAATTAATGTTGTAACATTTCACCCCTAATCTATTTAATGTTTTACGAGACTTTCTTGCAAATATTATTAATATAAATATAGTAGAATGGTAATGAATTGCTTTGGTCTGGCAACACCATCAGCTGGTTTTGTAAGTGTTCTTGAAACCCTATTTAATGTCTAAACAATTTTCCTGAAGTTATGTAAGCTATTCATAGATTTTGCTTACAAATACACCATCGAGTGCTTCCTTTTATGATACGAACAGTGATATTTGTTGACAATGGTAAACATCGTCAGCAAGGTACGCGGACACCCCAAATTCATTTTGGAAATATTGTACACAAGGCTAGCAACACAGAAAAAATAAGTAAGAAGTTATATACTGATGCCAAAGTAAACCCTCACACTCTGTAGTTGTACATTTTTTTTCATTCACAACTCAGACTTGTTTTTATTGCTGAAGTTCCTATACGCAGCTGTAAAGATACTCCACAACAGATTACATTCTAAATATCAGGAGCCAGCCCAGCCTAGAAATAGTGATAGAAATAAAGAATTTCAGATAAATACGTGTACGCATTCCTTGCACGTGGTTTCTTTTTGTTGCAGCTTTTTGTGTAACAGAAGAGCACTAAACATCAGTATGAAATGCAGTTGTATATACTTGTGAGTGTGTGTGTGTGTTTATTGGTGATGATGTTTGAGCCATGTGACGTAGCTGTGGCCGAAAAACATGAAGGATAATGATGAATTATGGGTTTATTACTAGCAAATAATGAAGATACGCAATAAAAAGTAAACCCTTGAAGAAAAGTGTAAGTTATTATGGTCCAAAATTAGCCTATACTCTATCTAGACATTCATATCTTTTTCTTCTTAACGCTAACAACAACGGCCTGGTTTGCAGTTTTTCTTGTTTGAGTCTTCCGGCATTAAGTAGTCTACTCATATTCGCTTCTTCAATGGCATGTTGTAAGCAATATTTCAACGCAAATTTGTGGCCATAACATGAGCGATAAAATATAAAATTTGAGTTATCATACGTGTTTTAAACAACTCCAGCTTCTCCTTAGCTGATTATTTCCTTGCTTGCTTCTTCAAATGATCGTAACAAGCCTTTAAATTATTACTCGTGAAGTGATGCATACAGCTAGTTGAGTTGAATATCTTCGCAATTACCTCCCAAGTGTTGTTTTTGTCTTTTGTAGTCACTGCATCTGTTCTTTTATTTTCCAAGACATTTGCATGTTCGGAAAATAAATTTACTACAACTTCTTTCTCAAAAGCAGAAAAGATCTGTTTTGTTTACAAACAAAGCTCATAGACTACTATCAAACTGGAAAAAATAACATCACCACAGCCTTATCAATATACTTTTTCCCAAGCGGATAAAAGTTAAGCTATGATTAACAAAACAAAGTTAGTAACTTGTGTGAAATGTCTGATGAAAGACAAATATTTAAACTGAGTTTAGAAACAAGGTTTAACTTTACCCTAGGTTTAGTTAAACCACGTTTAACATTAGTTTGGTAAAATTGGCCCTTAGCCAAACTTAGAGCCATACGTTAACATTAGTTTGGTAAAATTGGCCCTTAGCCAAACTTAGAGCCATACGTTAACATTAGTTTGGTAAAATTGGCCCTTAGCCAAACTTAGAGCCATACGTTAACATTAGTTTGGTAAAATTGGCCCTTAGCCAAACTTAGAGCCATACGTTAACTTATTCATCGGCTGAAATCTGATTACGTTAGTCCTGTTGATGAAAGAAACAATGTTCTCTGACCGAGTATCGCATCACAACGAATAAAACTAAATATTGTGGTATTTTATGTATCAGGCTGACATAAACAGGGGAACTGAATACATGAAAAGAGAAAAATATTTAGATTAGTTTTGCTAGGGAGTTTCCTACCATAGAATTCTTTCTTCTCGCTTGATATTTACTTTGAGACTGGGACGTATCATTATGCACGGAAAAATACCAGCCCGCCTACACGTTCCTAGTTGACTGCCTTTGTTCCTAGTTGACTTGCCTTTGTCCTAGTTGATGCCTCTGTTCCTGGGTGAGTACCTTTGTTCCTAGTCGACTGCCTTTGTTCCTAGTTGACTGCCTTGTTCCTAGTTGACTACCTCTGTCCTTGTAAGTACTTTTGTCCCTAGTCGACTGCCTTTGTTCCTAGTTGACTGCCTTTGTTCCTAGTTGACTGCCCCTGTTCCTAGGTGAGTAAATTTGTTCCTACTCGACTGCCTTTGATCCTAGTTGACTGCCTCTGTTCCTAGGTGAGTACCTTTGTTCCTACTCGACTGCCTTTGTTCCTAGTCGACTGCCTTTGTTCCTAGTTGACTGCCTTTGTTCCTAGTTGACTACCTCTGTCCCTAGGTGAGTACCTTTGTTCCTAGTCGACTGCCTTTGTTCCTAGTTGACTGCCTTTGTTCCTAGTTGACTACCTCTGTCCCTAGTTGACTACCTCTGTCCCTAGGTGAGTACCTTTGTTCCTAGTCGACTACCTTTGTTCCTAGTTGACTGCCTTTGTTCCTAGTTGACTACCTCTGTCCCTAGGTGAGTACCTTTGTTCCTAGTCGACTGCCTTTGTTCCTAGTTGACTACCTCTGTCCCTAGGTGAGTACCTTTGTCCCTAGGTGAGTACCTTTGTTCCTAGTTGACTGCCTTTGTTCCTAGTTGACTACCTCTGTCCCTAGGTGAGTACCTTTGTCCCTAGTCGACTGCCTTTGTTCCTAGTTGACTGCCTTTGCCTTGACATCGCCCGGGTATGTCAACCGCCAGCCCACCGGCTTGCTAAACTGCACGACGCAAAGTCATCGTTTCACGGCAAAATGATTATGAAAGACTTGTTTATACTTATAAGCTCACTGCTACTTACTGTGTACACGATCTTCACGATACGTGAAGTTCACTTGTAGATCCCTACACGGACCTCAGACTAGCGTAACTGCTGGGAACAGACTGGGAAACATGGCAGCCAAACATAGTTCGTCATGCTCGCGTCTAGAGCGCTAGCGTCATCGAGCCTACAGGGAGCGCGCGCTATAATTCTAAATAGAATAGACGGCGTTCCATGCAAAAATTCTGAGAATTACTCGACCTGCAACTCGTTCCTATTGGCTAGGGTAATGTTGTAAGGCCCTCTCGTGTTCACCACTAGTTTTGATTCAGTATTTAAGTACCCGCAGCAGCTTGTATCGGCAGAGATTGATGGCTGCTGGGGACGAGTCCAATCCTTAAATAAGTAATCGTATATTCAAAATATACGGCTCATAAAGCCAGTAATGTAGAATTCGACAATTGCATCAGAATTACTTGTAGAAATATTTTTTTGCTTGCTAGGATGTTGAAGCTAAACCATATGAAAAAGAAAAAAAATTGTTAAAAAAGTTGAATAATTCAGTTAAAATCCCTTAGCTTCCCATTACAAAAATGATAACAGTAATGACAAGAGCATCCATAAATTATGCAGAATGATGTGTAATAAAACATATTTAAAGGAGAGATGCAAAAATTAAAGATGTTGTGGAGGATCCCTGGTTATGCAGCCTGTAATTCTATTTGGACCTTCCATCGCCCTACAGTGTAGGTAGGACGAGGGAAGAGACCTTGCATTGCCCTGCAGTGTAGGTAGGACGAGGGAAAAGGACCTTGCGTCACCCTGCAGTATAGGTAGGACGAGGGAAAGAGACCTTGCATTGCCCTGCAGTGTAGGTAGGACGAGGGAAAGAGACCATGCATCGCCCTGCAGTGTAGGTAGGACGAGGGAAAGAGACCTTGTGTCGCCCTGCAGTGTAGGTAGGACGAGGGAAGAGACCTTGCATTGCCCTGAAGTGTAGGTAGGACGAGGGAAGAGACCTTGCATTGCCCTCCAGTGTAGGTAGGACGAGGGAAAGAGACCTTGCGTCGCCCTGCAGTGTAGATAGGACGAGGAAAAGAGACCTTGTGTCGCTTTGCAGTGTAGGTAGGAAGAGGGAAGAGACCTTGCATTGCCCTGCAGTGTAGGTAGAGAACGAGGGAAAGAGACCTTGCGACGCCCTACAGTGTAGGTAGGACGAGGGAAGAGACCTTGCGTCGCCCTGCAGTGTAGGTAGGACGAGGGAAAAGAGCGCTTGTTCGCCTAGCAGTGTGGGTAGGACGAGGGAAAGAGACCTTGTGTCGCCCTGCAATGTAGGTAGGACGAGGAAAGAGACTTTGCATTCCTTGCAGTGTAGGTAGGACGAGGGAAAGAGACCTTGTGTCGCCCTACAGGTGTAGGTAGGAAGAGGGAAAGAGACCTTGCGTCGCCCTGCAGTATAGGTAGGAAGAGGGAAAGAGAACTTGTGTCGCCCTGCAGTGTAGGTAGGACGAGGGAAAGAGACTTTGCATCGTCTTGCAGTGTAGGTAGGACGAGGGAAAGAGACCTTGCATTGCCCTACAGTGTAGGTAGGAAGAGGGAAAGAGACCATGCATCGCCCTGCAGTGTAGGTAGGACGAGGGAAAGAGACCTTGCATGCCCTACAGTGTAGGTAGGAAGAGGAAAGAGACCATGCATCGCCCTGCAGTGTAGGTAGGACGAGGGAAAGAGCACCTTGCATCGCCTTGCAGTGTAGGTATAACGAGGGAAGAGACCTTGCGGACACCAAGCAGTGTAGGTAGGACTAGGGAAGAGACCTTGCATCGCCTTGCAGTGTAGGTAGGACTTGGAAAGAGACCTTGTTGGCCTTGCAGTGTAGGTAGGACGGGGGAAAGAGACCTTGCATTGCCCTACAGTGTAGGAAGGACGAGGGAAAGAGACCTTGCATCGCCTTGCAGTGTAGGTAGGACGAGGGAAAAGAATTGCATTGCCCTACAGTGTAGGTAGGAAGAGGGAAAGAGACCTTGCATCGCCCTGCAGTGTAGGTAGGACTAGGGAAAGAGAACTTGTGTCGCCTGCAGTGTAGGTAGGACGAGGGAAAGAGACCTTGCATGCCTACAGTGTAGGTAGGACGAGGGAAAGAGACCTTGCATCGCCCTGCAGTGTAGGTAGGATATGGAAAGAGACCTTGTTCGCCTGCAGTGTAGGTAGGACGAGGGAAAGAGACCTTGCATTGCCCTACAGTGTAGGAAGGACGGGAAAGGACCATGCACGCCTGCAGTGTAGGAGAGAGGGAAAGACACCTGCATCGCCTGCAGTGAGTATAACGAGGAAGAGGGAACAAGGTAGTAGGACGAGGGAAAGAGACATTGATGCTCGCTTGCAGTGTAGGATGAGTAAGAGGGGAAAGAGACCTTGCGGACACCGCAGTGTAGGTAGGACGAGGAAAAGACCTTGCATCGCCTTGCAGTGTAGGTAGGAAGGAAAGAGACCTTGGTCGCTTGCAGTGTAGGTAGGACGAGGGAAAGAGACCTTGCATCGCCTGCAGTGTAGGAAGGACGAGGGAAAGAGACCTTGCATCGCCTTGCAGTGTAGGTAGGACGAGGGAAAGAGATATTGCATGCCCTGCAGTGTAGGTAGGAAGAGGAAAGAGACCTTGCATCGCCTGCAGTGTAGGTAGGACTAGGGAAAGAGACCTTGCATGCGCCTTGCAGTGTAGGTAGGACGAGGGAAAGAGACCTTGCTTGCCCTACAGTGTAGGTAGGACGAGGGAAAGAGACCTTGCATCGCCCTGCAGTGTAGGTAGGACTATGGAAAGAGACCTTGTCGTCGCCTTGCAGTGTAGGTAGGACGGGGAAAGAGACCTTGCATTGCCCTACAGTGTAGGAGGACGAGGGAAAGAGACCTGCATCGCCTTGCAGTGTAGGTAGGACGAGGGAAAGAGACCTTGCATCGCCCTTGCAGTGTAGGTATAACGAGGGAAGAGACCTTGCTCGCCTATGCAGTGTAGGTAGGACGAGGGAAAGAGACCTTGCGTCGCCCTGACAGTGTAGGTGAGGTACGAGGAGAAAGAGACCTTGCTGTCGCTTGCAGTGTAGGTAGGAAGAGGGGAAAGAGACCTTGCATTGCCCTGCAGTGTAGGTAGGAAGAGGGAAAGAGACCTTGCTCACCCTGCAGTGTAGGTAGGACGAGGGAAAGAGACCTTGCATCGCCTGCAGTGTAGGTAGGACGAGGAAAGAGACCTTGCATCGCCTTGCAGTGTAGGTAGGACGAGGGAAGAGACCTTGCATCGGCCTGCAGTGTAGGTAGGACTAGGGAAAGAGACCTTGCTACGCCTTGCAGTGTAGGTAGGACGAGGGAAAGAGACCTTGCATGCCCTGCAGTGTAGGAGGACGAGGGAAGAGACCTTGTTCGCCTGCAGTGTAGGTAGGACGAGGGAAAGAGACCTTGCATCGCCTTGCATGTGTAGGTAGGAGCGAGGGCAAAGAGACTTGCGTCACCCTTGCAGTGTAGGTATGACGAGGGAAAGAGACCTTGCATCGCACTGCAGTGTAGGTAGGACGAGGGAAAGAGACTTTGCATCGCTCTTGCAGTGTAGGTAGGACGTAGGGAAAGAGACCTTGCGTCGCCTGCAGTGTAGGTAGGACGAGGAAAGAGACCTTGCATCGCCTTGCAGTGTAGGTAGGACGAGGGAAAGAGACCCTTTGCATCGCCCTACAGTGTAGGTAGGACGAGGGAAAGAGACCTTGCATCGCCTTGCAGTGTAGGTAGAGCGAGGGGAAAGAGACCTTGCATCGCCTGCAGTGTAGGTAGGACGAGGGAAAGAGACTGCATCGTCACTTGCAGTGTAGGTAAGGACAGGGAAAGAGACCTTGCATCGCCTGCAGTGTAGGGAGGACGATGGGAAAGAGACTTGCATCGCCTGCAGTGTAGGTAGGACTAGGGAAAGAGACTTTGCATCGCCTTGCAGTGTAGGTAGACGAGGGAACAGGACCTTTGCATGCCCTGCAGTGTAGGTAGGACGGGAGAGCGCCGAGGGAAGAGGGAGAACTTGCATCACCTGAGTGTAGGAAGGACGAGGAAAAGAGACCTTGCTTCGCCTGCAGTGTAGGTAGGACAGGAAGAGGATGAGCATTATAGACGAGGAACTGATTGCATCGCCCTGCATTGTAGGTAGGACGAGGGAAAGAGACCTTGCTACGCCTTGCAGTGTAGGTAGGAAGAGGGAAAGAGACCTTGCATTGCCTTGCAGTGTAGGTAGGACGAGGGAAAGAGACTTTGCATCGCCCTGCAGTGTAGGTAGGATATTGGAAAGACACCTTGCAGTGTGTCAGCCTTGCTGCAGTGTAGGTAGGACTAGGGAAAGAGACCTTGCATCGCCCTGCAGTGTAGGTAGGACGAGGGAAAGAGACTTTGCATCGCCTTGCAGTGTAGGTAGGACGAGGGAAAGAGACTTGCATCGCAATGCAGTGTAAGTAGGGCTAGGGAAAGAGACCTTGCATCGCCCTGCTGTGTAGGTAGGGCTAGGGAAGAGACCTTGCATCGCCCTGCATGTAGGTAGGACTAGGGAAAGAGACCTTGCATCGCACTGCAGTGTAGGTAGGACTAGGGAAAAGAGCTTGGATCTCCTTGCAGTGTAGGTAGGACGAGGGTAAAGAGACTTTGCATCGCCTTGCAGTGTAGGTAGGACGAGGGAAAGAGACTTTGCATCGCCCTGCAGTGTAGGTAGGACGAGGGAAAGACACCTTGCATCGCCTTGCAGTGTAGGTAGGACGAGGGAAAGAGACCTTGCATCGCATTGCAGTGTAGGTAGGACTAGGGAAAGAGACCTTGCATCGCACTGCAGTGTAGGTAGGACTAGGGAAAGAGACTTTGCATCTCCTTGCAGTGTAGGTAGACGAGGGAAATAGACTTTGCATCGCCTTGCAGTGTAGGTAGGACGAGGGAAAGAGACTTTGCATCGCCTTGCAGTGTAGGTAGGACTGGGGAAAGAGACCTTGCATCGCCTTGCAGTGTATGTAGGACGAGGGAAAGAGACTTTGCATCGCCTTGCAGTGTAGGTAT
Organism: Dryococelus australis; assembly: GCA_029891345.1. NCBI lineage: Eukaryota > Metazoa > Arthropoda > Insecta > Phasmatodea > Phasmatidae > Dryococelus > Dryococelus australis. Next base: position 2,731,006 of record CM056997.1, read on the forward strand.
ACACGGAAAGAGACCTTGTGTCGCCTTGCAGTGTAGGTAGGACGAGGGAAAGAGACCTTCATCACCTGCAGTGTAGGTAGAACTAGGGAAATAGACCTTGCATCGCCCTGCAGTGTACGTAGGACTAGGGAAAGAGACCTTTTATCGCCTGCAGTGTAGGTAGGACAAGGGAAAGAGACTTTGCATCTCCTTGCAGTGTAGGTAGGACTAGGGAAAGAGACCTTGTGTCGCCCTGCAGTGTAGGTAGGACTAGGGAAAGAGACCTTTTATCGCCCTGCAGTGTAGGTAGGACAAGGGAAAGAGACTTTGCATCTCCTTGCAGTGTAGGTAGACTAGGGAAAGAGACTTTGTGTCGCCTTGCAGTGTAGGTAGGACTAGGGAAAGAGACCTTGCATCGCCTTGCAGTGTAGGTAGGAAGAGGGAAAGAGACTTTGCATTGCCTGCAGTGTAGGTAGGACGAGGGAAAGAGACCTTGCATCGCCCTCAGTGTAGGTAGGGCGAGGGAAAGAGACCTTGCATCGCCCTGCAGTGTAGGTAGGACTAGGGAAAGAGACCTTGCATCGCCTTGCAGTGTAGGTAGGACGAGGGAAAGAGACTTTGCATCGCCCTGCAGTGTAGGTAGGACGAGGGAAAAAGACCTTGCATCTCCCTGCAGTGTAGGTAGGACGAGGGAAAGAGACCTTGCATCGCCTTGCAGTGTAGGTAGGACGAGTGAAAGAGACCTTGCGTCGACCTCCAGTGTAGTAGGAAGAGGGAAAGAAACCTTGCGTCGCCTTGCAATGTAGGTAGGACGAGGGAAAGAGACCTTGCATCGCCCTCCAGTGTAGGTAGGACGAGGGAAAGAGACGCTTGCGACGCCTCCAGTGTAGGTAGGAAGAGGGAAAGAGACCTTGCGTCGCCCTGCAGTGTAGGTATAACGAGAGAAAAGAGTTTGCATCGCCCTGCAGTGTAGGTAGACGAGGGAAATAGATCTTGTGTCGCCTTGCAGTGTAGGTAGGACGAGGAAAGAGACCTTTCATTGCCTTGCAGTGTAGGTAGGACGAGGGAAAGAGACTTTGCATCGCCCTGCAGTGTAGGTAGTACAAGGGAAAGAGACCTTGCATCGCCTGCAGTGTAGGTAGGACGAGAGAAAGAGACATTTAATCGCATGCAGTGTAGGTAGGACTAGGGAAAGAGACCTTGCATCGCACTGCAGTGTAGGTAGGACTAGGGAAAGAGACCTTGCATCGCCTTGCAGTGTAGGTAGGACTAGGGAAAGAGACTTGCTCGCCCTGCAGTGTAGGTAGGACGAGGGAAAAAGACCTTGCATCGCCCTGCAGTGTAGGTAGGACGAGGGAAAGAGACCTTGCATCGCCTTGCAGTGTATTTAGGACGAGGGAAAGAGACTTTGCATCGCCCTGCAGTGTAGGTAGTACGAGGAAAGAGACCTTGCATCGCCCTGCAGTGTAGGTAGGACGAGGGAAAGAGACATTGCATCGCCCTGCAGTGTAGGTAGGACTAGGGAAAGAGACCTTGCATCGTCCTGCAGTGTAGGTAGGACTAGGGAAAGAGACCTTGCATCGCCTTGCAGTGTAGGAAGGACGAGGAAAGAAATCTTGTGTCGCCCTGCTGT